>JADBHU010000780.1:0-14486 GCA_017140155.1 Fusarium devonianum
AAAAAAAAAAAAAAAGAATTGACCATTCACTCCGGTTCCTGTAGCGGTTGTATGCTAACTGTGTTTACATGATTCGCCATCGCTACGCAATTTTCCACAGTTGAGCAGGCCCAACTCTGAGGGACCGACGTGGTTGTTCGTTGCTTATAGCACTAATTCACCAAGCTTGTTTTTTTAAGGAGGTAGCCCACGTATGCTCTGTCCATGATCGACATTGTCTCTGGGGCGAAGGATTTTCGGACCCGTGGATCTGCCAGCTTGCCCTTTGAGGTGGACGTGGGAGCCCCTGTAGGATTGACGTAATTGCTGACAGTCGCCAGCCCTGCGATCAGGTTTCTTCCGATTCTTACTTATTTCCTCGGCATTAATCAAAGGGGACGACGGAATGAGTACAGCAACCTAGGGATGGTGTGATACTGATAATCGTTGCTTTCCTCGAGACGAGTTGATGTGCTGTTCAATGCCTTGTTAGAGGTGATAGATTAGTTTCGGGAAGATTGTATATAAATTATTAGCCTTTCGAGCAACAAAGACAGTCAGCTTAAACGTCTTTTGTCAGCCCTATCTGAATCAACTAGGGGGATCCCTCGGGCAGCCCGTGACTGATTCAACATACGGAGAAGCATCCCTCGAAAGGCCTGTATTATACTGGCGATCGTCACTTCTCGTTCGAAAGGAAAGCCAAAACCATTCTTCGCTCAGCTTCTTGCCCGTAATTTTACACAGTATCTTTGGTGAACAAGGACGTTAGCCTGTGGGACTTTTGCATCCTTTGATCCTACGATTTACAGGCTCGTGGAATGCCAAGACGGCAGCCGGATATCCGATCGTTTGCTACTCCTAATGGGCCTCGCTGTGGATGGATTGTATCAGCGTAAAAGCCCCCGACTTTTGGAGAATGAGCTTTGCTGCCCCCTGCATCCATTCCCAAGTCGAGCTCCACATAACACACGATGTGATGTAGGCCAAACCTCGACTTGTTACATCTGTCTTCCCGAGACCCGCAGTAGTCAAAGGGGCCCCGCGATCGTCACCCTACCTTACTTTAACATTATAATTGATTGCTGGGGGTTAGTAGGCAGAAACCTTCCAGCCCTGCTCGACTCACGAGTCACTAGGATCCTTCTAGCGTAACAGAGGTGGACCGGAGGATTCATGGGCACGAGAGGTGATGTAAGTCTCACGCTGAGCCTTTCCTTTATTGTGAGGTGATCGTCTGCGGCATATGTGAGTCTTCATATTCTGACTATAGGAGCAGGTTCGGAGTGCAAGCTTGTTATGGCTGGTTGGGCCTTGAATTTCAATTGCGTCACACTCGTCCTTCAAACTGGCTCCCTAGGTCTATATAAGTACAGCCAGCAGTCCTCTTTTCATCAATCGCCAATCTCCAGCAGATCACCAGCAACCCATTACCAAGAGCAGCACTGCCTTCTTGCATCCCTCCACAACCCCATTCTTTCAACGGTCTCTACCCCCGCTCACGCTCCAGCAAACCGACACCCTAGGTACAGCTACTCCTCATTACAATGAAATTTACTACCGTCTTCTCTATCCTCCCTCTCGCCATCGGCACTTCGGCCGAGGATGCCTGGTCCAACCCTGATGGCGGCAACACCCATGTCGATATAGGTGACAAGAAGATCGCCTACGGCTACACTCCCCCGTGGGACGCCTTTGAAAAAATCAAGGAGGAGTGCCCCACAACTGGCTGTAACAGCGAGAACAAGATTGAAGTCCCTACTGGTGTCGTCCAGGACGGCGAGTTAAAGAAAGCCACGATCGTGATCTCTGTCGAGGGAAGCTTCAACGATGCCGGCGAGCAGGGCAACCGAGAGGACCTTGTTGATATTGTAAAGGCTGTTGCTGGTGCCTCCCCCTACGACTTCGAGGCTGGAGTCACTTACCACGTCGGAAACGGCTGCGTCTCCTCTGGATTTACCCCCTGCGACCGTAAGTGTCTACTCTTCAGATAAGTATCTATTCTGCATACTGACTAAGCCCATAGCTGGCGATGAGGAACACTCTGATCAGTACACTGCCACCGATCTCATTGTTGTCCGATTCGAGGACGACAATGGAAGCCTTCTTGCGGACATGTCCGTCAGCGTCACGGTCGACGTTGACGATGCTGGCTCCGGGGTCTGCTCTGACCTCACGACGGTCGGTGCCGGTGTGACGAGCGCTATCAGTGGCATTGCCAGCGGCGCTTTTGTGCTGGCTGGTCTTGCCTGCGCTTAGACAGACGGTTACTACAGTCCGCCAGTACGACCTACTGGAAGCGAACTTTGTCGCGCGAGAGAGGGGTCAATAGGCTTAAGTCTTCCTTGGATTTTCACTTTTGTACCTTGACAAGCGTTTTCACAAGGAGTAGGGCTTCTTTGTAGAAAATTATGTATTACAAATCAATCACCTACTAGTATCCAAACCAACCCTGATAGGACCCAGGCGCCTTGTGGATGCCTATCGATTTACGTAACTCTAGGGACAGCAGGGCTCTGTTTAGCTTCTTTTTGAAACTGTCTTACAAGTTACAAGAGCGATGCTTGTCCAGACTTCAAACAACGAACAAAACTCATCAATGACATAGCTCTGGCTATTCGGCCGTAGGTTCTCGTGTACGTGCTGCGTAGTTGCGTAGCGTCCCCTTCATTAGATGACAACCAAATCAAAGTGATTCTTGATGCGACATTCTTATACGCTTTTTGAATACTCGAAGAACATGTCTTTCTGTATGTTTTCTATTTTACTTTCTTTTCTCTAGGTAGTGGCTATAGCAAAGTACATCGTCTCGTGTGAATGATCAAGTTCAATGAACCAGATGGACATTGAATAACATCAGGCGACCTAGCTCTTTGGTTTCTCGCACGATATTAGTTGTCTTGATGGCCCGAGAAAATGCGACTCGCTTTCGTACCCTCCAACGCTGTCCCATCCGTGTATCTGGGATCAAGACGGGACCGTCGCGCGTCCGATTCGCCAAGCCTCCCGCTCCGCTCCGCCCGTCCCCGCAATCGCGCTGTTGGTCTGTTGGTGCGAGCTCGAATAACCGGTGTAAAGCCGAAACAGCCTGGCAAATTTTCTCCTCAGGCAACCGCTACTACAACTAAACCCGAAATGCACCAACGCGCCCTGTTCTTCGCAGCCACCAAGAAAGCTCACTCACCAACCTCAACCTCAACCTCGGTCGCTCACTCTACCCTCATCGCAACCACCAAGATGAGCTTCGCACCCATAAACCCTCGTCCCATGCTTCAGGACCTTGTCAGCCAGACCGTTCTCGTCCGCCTAAAATGGGGAGAGGTCGAATACAAGGGCACCCTAGTCTCTGTCGACAGCTACATGAACCTGCAGCTCTCTGGTACCGAGGAGTATATCGCCGACAAGCCGACCGGTTCATTGGGCCAAGTACTCATCAGGTAACTGCTCAGACTCTGAAGAAGTCATTCTGTGGCATCATGTAGACGCTTGCTAACCTGACCCCGTAGGTGCAACAATGTCCTGTGGGTGCGTGGTGCCAGTGAAGGAAAGGACGCGGATGCTGCCATGACAGGCTAATCCATCTACGCCAAGGCGATGGAAACCTTTGAGGGACGGATGCCTAGGAGGATGCGGCATTCTCTACTCCGACAGAGTCTAGCTCTGATACGAAATCCTAACGCCTGGGGCCAAACGACACCACTTCTCAAAAACCACTAGGCCCTTGCCCCAGGCTGAAATCATGTATCCATCTTTAGATACCCCTCCGCGAGGTTACGACTTGGGCTCATCACAACATAGATTGGGAAGTGAGGGAGGCGATAGAGGAAGCCTTCTCAAGTGCATGGCAATATTTTCAAAGCTCTAATAACTACTCCGAAATCCCCACAATCACTGTAATCCACACTGCAATCGTTAACTTGAATGAGACCCGCGAACGAACAGGTCAAACAGGGTCTCTGCTTAGCAAAAGATGGCACATGGAACACCTCAGTGACATGGCATCTGGCCTTTGTCTCTTACGTATACTACTCGAAAGCCTGGGCGTTCTGAGTCAAGGCTTGTTTAGTTGGAGTTCCACGAAGCTACCTTGAATAGTCGAGTCTCACTCGCAAATGGGCATTGCCTGTGATATGTGAAAGGGCCCCATGCAATCGCATCAACATCTGTGATCAGTAGCTCTACGTTGCGGTGACTGCACTTCTCAATCTCTGCAAAAGGACGATCTCATAGACATCGATATCATTCGCTGGCCTTCCCGTTATTGTAGACTTGGCTGGCAATATCGGGGCATTGAAGCCAGGTTTACGGTGAAGAATAACCCTAATCACCATGAAGGCGGAAGGCTTCGGCCCCAAATGTCAATCCTATCATTGTACCAGGTCTGCCAGTCTTCGCCGCTTCGGTAGCTCTATATTCCCAACCAAGCAGTCCCAGCAATGAGAGCTCCCTAAAGTCTTGCGAGGGAAGCAGCCTCGAGTTTCATCATGCCCCAAACAGAAGAGTGTCTGGGGCATTTGATTTATCATCAAAATGCGTGAGTGAAGCGGAATTTCTAGTTTTCCCTCCTTCTTTTGAATTTGGAGCGAATCTGGACAGGTGATTTGCATTCGTGGGAAGAGGCACGGAAGGGAACTGCTCGGTCAGACGCCACTGGCCTGGTCAAATAAAAACCGGATGAGGGGGAGTGATTCATATTTTGAAAAACCGGACCAAAATCTAAGAATGATGGCGTGAACGGCCGCGGGATCCCAGATATTTCGAACATGAGTCACTACAGACTTGGAGTTGGTGGATCAGTGATAAGCAGTGTAGCTACGACAGCCCTCGTATTATGGGTCCGCCTGTCACAATGAGGGCGCCTGCAGTTGGAGGACTTGCTTGAACGACGACTATGGTCCTTGCAACGGATTCTGTAAGAGCAACATTGCAGACCAGGTTGTACTACAGTCATTTAGAGCGTGATTCCAGATCTGAGCAAAACAAGCTAGACTTTATTAGAATGTTGACTGGTTGAACAGCCCTCTGTCTCCCACGGATGGCTTGGGGGATCGACGCAACCAGATCGAGGTTTGCTGGGCTGGTCCGTCCGAGGGCGCGTAAGATTGCCAACTAACTACCCACTCAATGGACGGCCGCTTCATGGGATAATTATTGTCCGGCCCCCTCTTTCCGGAGGAGAAGTACGGAGTACTGCCTGGCACTTCTTCCGTCGAGGGGATGACTGATACGGTTTATGGCGTGCCCCAAACCGGTGCTCACAGATTTCCAAGCCTCCTAGGTGAATCATCCCAAACTGGATGGCCTCGCGATGGAAAGAATATGGTCCAATGAAAATAGACATGCTGAATCAAAGCTGTTCCTTGACAATGGCGACCATCAGATGATTTACAAGAAATCAAGAGTCAAAACGGTACATGACAGTTCGTGCACCCACTCGCTGGTGCTCTGCAGCGCCCGTTAACGAAGAAGCCTGGATTCGAACCAATGGGCAAAATGGCGCTGACGATTCAGGTGTCTTTGGCGACACGGTGCGATTAGGATGAATGGGAAGAAGTGTCTCAAAAGATACTTGGATCAGAAGTACCGATCCAGCCCACACAGAATACTTCACACTGCAAAACCACCGGTGCTAGCTACACCATGAGCTCCGAGCCTTCTCATTCCTCGAGATACATCCAAGTGGTAGATTAATCCAGCAATGCAGAAATCCCTCGAAACTACGTGCGGTGGAATTTGCACGTACTCTGGACTCTTTATGGGGCTTTTGTTATCTCTGAGCATGCTGTAGTCCACTTTATTCCGGGGGTTCCATTGTGCGTCAGTTGGTGTGGTCTGAGCAGGCACATGCTAGCTTTGGTTCAGTGGCTCGAGGCAGGGCAAGCGGGGAGCGGGGCCGGCAGTTTTGGCACTAAAACCCCAGATTTCGCTTCCCCAGACTTAGGCCCACTAAGGACCCGCTCCTGTAGAGGACGACTTGGGCTAACAGCAAGAGAGTATGAAGAACTTGTTCAGGGCAATTGAGCAGCTGAAGCTGGAGAGAAATGGGAGAAACAAAGATGAAATTAACCTCCAACGAGGAAACTACGTACCATCAGAGGAAGTTCACCAAGTTCTGGGTGTACAATTGGGTAAAATGAAGACGCATTGGCAGGACACTCCAACCCTCCACTGCTTACTCCTTGCCTATCCCTCCACTCTCATGCCACGTCGCACCTTCCCGCTTTGCCGATGCCGCTGGTACATATGCTAATTAAGAAATCCAAAGGTACCCATTGAGGTCTCCCCCTTTTCACCTCCGTCAACGCATCAAACAACACGACAATGATTTTCTCACATCCATCGAGGCTGGTTTGACGCGACGCTTTGCAACCGAGAACAAGAACCGAGTCATGGAACGAAGGCCCGCCGCAGGGGCCGTGTTGGAATTGGGGACTGTATGCGTCGAAAACACGCCACTGTGGACATTTGCCGGCGAGGGGTTATTGTCCCCCTCGAGACCATCATGCTTGGTTCCCTGCATGTCGCTGCCCAGTGTCCTCCCCAATGCGCCGCTACGTAAGTCATCTGGGCGTGGATGGTCTGAGTCTCAGGCGACTAGCCACTCTGCGATCATCGTCCGGGGCCAGTTACAAGACTAAACAACGAGGAGCAAATGGCATTGCATCGCAGCTCTAGACTTTTGAGTGGTTTGCAGGTCTTTTATTCTTTTCTTTCTGACTCCAACCCATTTAAAGAGTTTGGTATTGAGGCTCAACAAACAGCCACCCATCCTTAATGGCTGCCTGATCCCGTCTCGGGTGAACAAGCAACTACGCGAGGTCGAAAGCGACGTGCTTCCCTCCTCCAAGGAAAAGCAATGGGCTGTGCGGCGTCAGTGGCGTCGCCACCTCCAGACGAGGTAGCGTCGTCCTTGACGCTGGACGGCCGCCTCCCACTTTGTCGCAGCCCTCCCTTGCCCTCCTTGCACCACGGCCCGCACTGTTTTCAGAACCATCCGGACCAACCACAAGTGATTGATATGCGCAACCAGCCATGGCATGTCACAAGGGGGGGGAGGCAGAGTCGTGATGGAGGGCTCGAGACAGGTCCACGGCGAATCATCGTCTGCCTCGACCTGCTCGAGAGTTTGAGGTTGGGGCAACATCGCAAGCCACCCGCCGCTCCATTGCAACCTTGTACCGTCAGCACAGTATCAGCTTCCCACTATGTACCTAGATGCTCCGCGATACACACGCACGACTCGAGGTAGTCCCTCTCAAGCACCACCACTTGCCGGAAAGCAAGGTATACCCCGTGTTCTTGTGTTCGCTTAGTTGCAGTCTCGTCCTCCTACGCAACCTGCCTGCTCACGCGCTCCTACCCCGCTCGATACTTGTGGGAGTCTACAGAATCATGCAAAACATATATAACGGAGGCAACTGCCCTTTTCGTTCTGGTTTGGTCTCGTGTCATTTCTGTCCTTCTCAAAATCATCATCGCCATCGAGATACTCAAGAACCTGTGACAATTTTATACATCATCTCATCCCCCTACAACTGTCGCATTTCACCCTCAAGCCACACCTTCACCAGATCCAGTCGAAGCCTGTCGGTTGGATTCCATCACAGTGAGTTTTTCATCATCGAGTGACCATCGGTCCCTGCCTCCCAGATTGACCAGCGCTCCACGATCCATCGAAAATATTCCAGGGAACATGTCACTAACATCTTGACTAGAATATCACAACAGATCTTCATCCAACACAAAACGACATGCCTCACCGCATCCCACGACTTCCCGCAGCCAAGCCCACAGAGATTTTCTGTATGGGTGCCGCCGGTGTTGGAGTCCTGACTCCCCTCTACCTCGTCATGCCTGGTGCTGAGGAGCGCCTGTCCAACCAGACCAACAAGTGGGCTCCCCGCTGGGAGCGGAACATCAGCTACTTCACACCCCCTGTTGAGCGAGGCGTCCAGCGTATGGAGCCCCCCGTGGCCAGGATGGTCCAAAGAGTTGAGGACCGCCTCCCACTCGAGAAGATGGCCAAGTCGGTCGACAAGGGCATCCGAACAAGCATCGCTCGGTTCAACGGCGAGCCTAAGCCCTAAGGGCCCTTGCCCTCTTTCTTTAGCTTGGATAGCTCGGCTCTTCCTTTCTGTACATTACAATAGCATACCCGGGTACATGACGCATTGCTCACAAAGGCCCATTTCAAATGATATGATTTCTACTGTAATATTCGTCTCATTTTATAATTTGCAAGTCTCCAAGTCAGGTGAGGCTACCTGCCGACGGGCCCCTTCCGGCCAAGTGTACCTTATTACTTGCCCTACGGTCGGCCATGTGTTATGTCGACCTCTTGACGCGCCAGTCTTGACTGGATACGCCCCAAGTCTATTCATGCTCTCGTCCTGGTATTCTCTATGTTTTGTCTCCAGTGTGACCTTTGCTGGCTTAATTTCCACCTTCTTTTGAATACTTGATGGATGTTCGCCTTCGTTCCTTTGAACAGGGTGGTACTGATAACATTACCAGCACCAAAGGATTCGGGTTCACTATCTACATTTGAACTACCCATCCCTGCTACTTGTTTGACCGCGACATCTCGACTTCAGTTGCATTCACAGACTCACAGTCTACAAGTCCACACCCTACAATGTGTCTAAACTCTGTGTGCTGTTGATTTTCACCAGCCAACGCTCACGCTTTTACGGGAATCGTTGAATGCAGTCCATTCCAGAGGGCTGCTACCAGCATACGAGATAAGGCCAGGGATATCCCGATCTACGTCCCCGACCAGGCCGAGCAGCTATGGACCCCGTCGAATCGTATAGATGACCAGGCCAGCCCTCCCTGCCCCGAACACAAGTTCTAAGCAGTGCAAGTTCTAAATATTCACCCCGTTTCCCCCAAACCCCCTTCAAGCTGAGCTATCGTTGTCACTCGCCTTCCAGGTCCTCATTCCGCCCAACCTGGTCATACTGACACTCCCGCGATGCCGCTACGGGGACTTTTGAGGCTCAACGATTGTCGTGACGAGTGGGCCCCAGTCATCAACCGATCCTGGTCCGATAGCTAGCTTCAATCTAACGAAGCAGACCCCGCTGGCTGCTGACTCCCCCTAGTGGAGCCACTGGAGAGCCAATAGCTTGCTTGGCAACTCTTGCCGTCATCCCAGTTCTCCCTACACTCGAGAGGATGAGACGACATACCTCGTGTACCCTCTGGATCGTTGGGTTGATCGAAGCACGATAGCAGTCGGCTTTTGTTGCGATCGCGCTGGGCCACTCTTGTCAATCCGAGCCGCATGCCTAAGCTGCGACGCATGTCTAAGCTGCGATATCATCGTCCGCCACTCTTCGATAATGTGGTAGAGGATCTGCCTCCTCCGTGAATCCGCCTTTATCGCCGCCGCCGCCTCCGCTAAATCACACCCCAAATGCACTGCCCCGCTTCTGTTTTTGAGATGCGCACTTTACACGCCGGTGCCATTCTAACTTACAAGAGTCGTCGTCTGGGCTCACGCTCAAGCATCGGACACCACACTGCAGCCGCCTTTGGGAATGATGGGGTTATAATACTAGCTTTGGAGGAAGGTGGCTTTGAAGCGTCGCAGAAGCCAATGCAGCACTCAAGGAACAGTTTCCCCCACATGGGGATCTTGTCGTTGCACGTTGGGATTGGGGAGCATCTCAGTGAAGCAGTGCTATCGCGAAGGCCGTGGCGCTGTTTGGCAGGCCAGATGGTGCTGTTACAATGCTGATATCAACTCGGCGGTCGAATAAATCACTAGGCGGAGAAAGATGAGTACGGGAGTCCTTTATATGAACTTGCGGCGTATCTGTCGCTGTTAGACTAGGAGTTTGACAGTTGATCAAGAACATGACTGTGTCCTAAATATGGCTCACGATAGGGCCGAATATCTCAACTTGAACTACCTAGAGTCCTAGACTGAGTAGGAAAGTGGTGAGAGCACTTAGTGCGTTATGTTCAAGAAGCTCATGGATTGTTAGCCCGTCTCACGTCTTTCAGCAGGTCAAGCCAGGACCTCCCTGAAGCAACTTGTATTGTAAGAAAGGATAGATGATGGAACTGCTGTTGTGGCTTTACGCAGGATGCTAGTATGACTTGTGGTGACTTATTCAACCGGCAGCTACTTCTAGCCAGGTGACTTGCCTTGAACGGTATGAAAATACATGGCTTATCTATTCGTGCCTATGAACAGTTGGAAATCTTACTTTTGAGACTTTCAGGGTGGATCATCGAGAAGCACCTTTAGAGGTCCCAGGATTGTGGTCAGGAGACTAAATGGAAACAGTGTGAGAGCCGGACCCATGCTTAAACTACTATAGATCCTCATCCTTGTCTTCCCCAGGCGCGGCACAATCACGTTAGGTTCTGCAGAGTTGCGGACATTACTTACCCAATTATGGTATATTCAAGTAGAACTTTCTATCAACATTTGAAGTTTGACCAAAGTCGAAGGTCAACTTTTCAAAGCCTTATGTTTGGAGTACCTGGCAAGAACTCCCTCCCTTGATCAAAAGTCTCATATGATATGATACCGCAGATGTGTGTAAACCATGTGTTATGACTCAATTGGGATACCTTGATGTCTTCTATGGACGAGGATGGGTTGGAATCTCGTATTTGAAGTCAAACATATATATGTATATATACATTTCAAGCTGCAAGATCAACCGAACCTGGTCCACCGTTCCCCTAAAAGATTGACTTCATGAACTCCAGGCGAAAGAAATAAAGGGTATTGACACACCAGCCTGCCATGTACCAAAATATCAAGAGAAATTGAAAAAGTCCAATGCATGATTTCTCTGACACCCACCATTGTTATCTTCGTCGCCACGGCGTGCCTTGCCGCCACTCTGCACCAAACCGCTCAAATTTCCAGAGCTCGGCGCCCCCATGTCGCTTTCCACCCAGCTCATGTCCATACCATATAACCTGTTTGCTTCCGTCTCGTCCATGTTCTTTCCAGCGCTGTCTGACTCATCAATTCCTAGTTTGTTAGTGCCAAAGGGATGCGCACCAGACATTATACCAGTCGAGATTGCTGCACTTTGGTTCAGAACCGAGCTTGCACTAAGACCTGCTGTTCCTGACGCCCAGTTGACAGTAGGGTCAAAGGAACCCATGTAGAGAGGCTGTGGCATGATAGCAGCGTTCCTAATGTCGGATGAGGGAACTCCAAGATCTATGCCACCAGTTTGTTCTATCATTTGCCCCGATGAGCTTTGATCGACAGCCCCCACAAAGGGTATTCCGAGATGCGTTGAGGGCCCAACCATGCCCATAGAGAACAGGAGCGAGTCAATATGTTGCTGGTCCTCAGAACCTGCATTACACGGTAGGTTCTGCGCCTTTATGGAGTCAATTGATGTCGGATGCGTAGTAACGGCGAAAGGAGGCGGTCTTGGACGAGTAAATTCTGAAGCTCGTCTGTTTTCCCCAGGTCGCCTCTTTCTGAGTGGCTGACCGGCATCTGGATCGAGCACTTCTCGTCGCAGAGGAACAATTGATGCGGTTGCCTCGCTGGTGGAAGAGAAAGCATTTGCCCTTCCTGTAACATCGCTTGCGCCGCCGTAACCCGTGCTGCTACTTCGAGAGCGCGTCATGCCCATTCTGCTCTTGATCTGATCAAGCACAGCCTTCAGCAGATGGTCCATTCTGCTCGCAGGATGATAAGTGTGACTCATATCACCAACAGAGTCGGATAGGATCTCAAGGTAGCCAATGTAGGTTCGGCGATCTAGCTCTTGACGCTGATGCGTAAGGGCGGCGATCAAAGCGATGGCTGCTGTACCAGCATGTTGGATGCCTGTGATGAAGATTTTCCGCCCATCGAACCTCTGTCGGTGCTGCCAGAAAATTCGAGCCACGCGGATGGCTTGCTGAGTGCAGATGCTTCGAGACAAAGACGTCCGGCTATTATGGCCCAGCTTTTGGGGATAACCCATGCCCAGCGAGTGGTCGTCGACGATAGATCCTAGATGGTGGCCCATATCATCAGCAGTGGCTATGTGGTCTCCTTCTTGGCTAGAAGGGGAACCAGTGCTGACGCCATCTTCAGTGACCGAGCCGTACCTGGCCCAAGGTCGATGAAGCAGGATCATGGTGACATGGTACTGTTGGTGTAGGAGGAAGAAGCTGTAGGGGGCCGTCTTGATGCTAGTCGGCTTCCAAGCTAGATGATCGGGTAGTCGTCGGTACCAGTTCTGGAGCTGCCGGTCAAGGTTGATGACTTGTAGGTACCGACTGTCTTCCGCTTCATTAACTGTGAACAAATTATGCTGGTCCGGGGTTTCATTGGGAAAGTTCGAATCCCTTGTTTCAACAATCCGCCCAGCCAGCTCCATCAGTTCAATGAGCTGTTGGTAGATTTCTGACTCTAGGTCCTGTCGAGGCATATCAAACACTTCGGAAGTGAGTTGTGAAAAGCGACTCGATAAGAGATCTACATCCTGGCTTTTGATGGCCAAAGGTCTGCCTAGAAAGAGACCCCAGTATCGATCGTAGATGACGCAGGCTCTCATGACCATATTGCGGACACGGGTGTCTTGTATAGGCATGCCGTCATTACTACAGTTGAGATAGAGACCAATGTCGAAAGCAAGTCGGTTTGCCATGCCTTGAAAGTGTCAGTTGGTCACGTTTCGGTATGGAAAAACCCTTCCAAAAACTGCTTACCCGAATACATCCAGCCTGTGTTGTCCCGGCCAACCCCACATTCGAGGTCGCCCAGGAGTAGCAGAGCCTGTACACTTGGGATGCCCCCTGGACGCTCAAGCTCGACATCAAGCATGCACTTTGCTTCTTTGTGAAGTGTGCTCTCTCTTGGAGTCAATGTGATCTTGCGCATGTCATCTCTGTTCTTGTCGGCCACACGGTAGCCCATGGCCAACACAGCGATGTGCAGGAAGTGAGAGTAGAATTTGGGAGACTGAGACGTACGGTCAGCCTCGAATGCCTGCCGATCGATGATCTGAATGACTGAGTTGTAATATCTGAAAAAGTTGTCGACAAGGTAATCATGAGTTTCAGCGTTCAAGGACTGGATGATTTCTTCAGCTCGTCGGATCTGTTCTGAAGGTTCACGGGTGTCAAAATAGCCTGAAGGCTCGGCATATACGTGGCTGTTTGCTGTAGGACCGAAAAAGCGTAGCCTTCCGGAAATTTGATCGAAGGAAAGGCTGCCCTTGGTGGAGAGAAGACGATGAACAATATCCTCCTGCTTGGGATCTAGCATGCGAAATGGCATTTCGGCCTCGCCTAGCGGGTGAAGTAGTTGACCTCTTGATACGCCTCCATCATCGTGCTCGCTCTCGGGAGGTGCAAAGTCTTCGTGGCATGTGTCTGGCGAAGAAGGCACTGCGCATCGTGGAGAGTCGCCGCCAACAGTTGGCTTTGCAATGTCGCCTTGAGGTTGTGCTTTGAGCTCATGTTTCGTCTTGGGAGGGTGAATTGCGGGTGGTGGCACAACCCCTTTGTCTAACAATAAGCCTTCCAGCATGGAGATTCTGTCTGTAAGAGAGGACATGTATGCCTTGGAAATGGGACTGTGATGCATCAGCATCATCATCGTCGTCAGTAAAGAGTCTCTGGATCTGGGCGGCAATTGGGTTGCGGCCTGGACGAGTGCAACTCATACCGTCTCCTTTCATCATCATTCTTGATGATGCATTCAGCGCCCGACCTGTGACACGCATTGCATTTGTTCTGGTTCTTGGGCACAACGCATCGTACCCTACGATCACGACATGCAGCGCACGCAACCGAGGCACGATGGCGTACTTGCAGCTTACTGGCTTGGCGTGCGGCATGGTTCTTCGGGGAGACGTTCTCGTGAGCCGTGGAGTCATTCACATTGGCGCTGGGAGCATCCTTCGAGGCGACCGAGCCGGCCATGCCGCGAACCGGAGCGCTTTCTCTAGTGGAGAACGGGTAACGACAGGCGCCTTTTGAGTGGACAATAAGGCCCTCAATGGCCAAGACTCGGGAGACGTATGGAGGAAACGTAAGTTACGCAGCAAATCACCCATTAGGCAGTCGGATTGTCGAGGAGAGGGTTTTTGGTCCGAGAGGCGGAGAAGCACGACGAAGCTGAGCCTTTGGAGCTTGGGCCTTGTTCCCCACGGGGGGCGTTGTGGAGCTGGGATTCTGGGCGAACGGTTGGAGAGAAGATGCCATCGCCTACAAATAGTTAAACACTAACGTTCAGATGGGGGGGCAATTGTCCTTAGCCGCAAACCTAAGGCCTCAAAGCGAGGTCGACGGCGTCTTACTAGCGTCTAGATATAGCAACGCTATTAGAAATATTAAACTAGTAACGGTCTAATAAGGACGAAGGCACTACGTTTTACCTAAAAGCACCTCGTTTAATAAGAGAGCCTTATTACGTAATATAGTATATCTTAAAGTAGACTAGTATATAGCAAAGACGTTATATATAGGTTATTTAGAGATAAGGGGTTCTTAGGACTTAGAATAAGCATAAGCATAATATTAAT
>JADBHU010000781.1:0-16951 GCA_017140155.1 Fusarium devonianum
GGCTTGGGGGTGAGGGCAGCGAAAGCAAGCATGGGCGGCATGGGGGCGTGCAAGGTACAGCACCTGTACCTCGGGCGGGCGCGCGCTACGTACCTGGGCTGGCTTGCTTGGGATAAGCGTGTGAAGCGTGTATGAAGCGTGTGAGTCTATGCTGTGCCAAAATTGTGTCGTGTCGTAGCGTGTTCTGTCTGAACTTCGGCGCTGGGCTGGAGGCAGGGATCCGCGCGCGATGCGATGGAGAGACGGGCGTGTGAGACCCAGAGTTGCATGTACGATGTAGGAGAGTGTGAGAAAGGTTGATGATGACCGCGTCAGGACCAGTTTTGGGGGATGATAATTGATGCCGAAGAAGAACGGTATTGATTATCTCAACGATGCGAGATGGATATGGAACAGTCGGAGCGTAATGCAGGCTGCAAATAGCGATACGGATTGAGTGCTTGAACGGCGAGATGGAGGCATACGATTAATTAGAGCTAGAGGGCTTCACATTGCCGACAATTGAAAGTGAGCTTGTTGCTAATATCCAGTCCTACAAGGCGCTCCGAGGTGGGATCCTCACCTCCTCTGCGCAGCTTTCAACCCCTGCCGAAGCACAAGTACGTTCATCATTTGTTGAGCTCTTTGCTCACTCTCGACCACAACGATGCTGATACATATTAATTACCACCTTCTCAGAAGACCACGACATATTGTTTGTTTAGAAAGCTGCACCCCATGGCCGCTTAGAGACCTCGGTCGGCCAGGCCAAGTCGCGTATGAGATGGCTTGTTGTGCATGAGCGTGCAATCATTCGACGACCAAGCGGCCTAATGAAGGTGCACTGCGCAGGCTCACTACAGCGAGCCGGCCGGCCACCAGAAACGTCAAGGACCGTCACATCTCCAGCGCACAGTTTCGTCACAGGGTTTCGCCTTTTAATATCATGGACCGTGGCCAGCCACGGCGGCGACATCAGTCCGGACCTGCCTTAGGCCCCCGAAGCCATCACCGTGCCCTGGATGTCGAGCCAAGCGGGCAATAGAAGCCAGCACCCGCCGTGAGACACGTACTGGCGGCCCGCTGTACATCCACCCGGAGGAGGGATTATATAGAAATCATGTCATTATCGCCATCACTGCATCGGACGGACTAGACTAAATGCCAGGGGTTTCTGAGATGTCCGATGTAGCGAGATCTGTTAGTACGTACCGATACGAAGCTACTCGTAGCTACTCGTTCGCGGTGCACCGCCCATCGAAACCTTTCCAGCATGTATTCCCCTACGGTCTGTTTGGTGACCCAGCTCCACGCTTCTGCACTCTAACGGAGCTCCGCGTGTCCGTCACGTAGAAGACACCCCATGATAGCTGGGATAGCCCTCTCTCTATGCCCTTCCCGAGACCTCGTTGGACTCCAACGTCGGCCCCGTTGCAAACGTACGTACGCACGCACGCACGCGGGTCAAGAAATAAACGAGACACCAAAAGGGCAAAGTAATTGCAGCTTGCCTCAAACTATACTGTTCTATCGCGAAATAAATCACCTAAAATATAAGAATCTTACTGATAATGTAGGATTCTATATGAGTATTCAATAAGGATTATATAAGTGCATAATTCATAATATTTATAATAGATATTGAGTTATTTTAGGGCTAAAGAAGTGAGGCATCTGTACTGTGTCTCTTTTATTCTTGACCCGCGTGGTACGGTCGTTGCCCGGCGCAGCTAACCCACACCCTAAGTTGTCAGCACCATCCCGTCAATGGATCCCCAGAGTATCGTCGATGAACTGCCCAGCTTTGCTTCTTGCGCCGCCCAGTTCTAACTACGAACGCAACTAGCAACGGGAACGCGAGGCGCCCTTCTCGCGTCTCGTACTCCCCATTTCTCGTCTTTTGACAACCGTGTCGTTCCCTCAGCGTCGCTAATCCATACCGACGCGGCATCCTCGCGACCGGGCTGGAACGTCTCCTTTCATGACTCTTTCAGACAGCCCAGTTCCCATCCCGGCGATGGAAGGGGGTTTCTGTGGGTTCGTCAGGGCGCCGTCGGACAGAGCCTGAGCCTATCGCATTGAGCCCAAAGGGATCTGTCGAACTGGAATCTTAGAACAGCCCCCCCCCCCGGTGAGCCACAGATGCCACGGATATTCGTTCCTAGCACCAGCGGTTGTCCACTGTTGCGTTGCCTCACAGGTCAAGTCAGAATTCTTAGGTTGCCGCCTCCCCATCTGAACCAATCAGCCGTCTTAGTCGCGCTCTGAGCCAAAGCCAATTAACCATGCATGCCACCTTCGCTTCGTCTCCCTCACGTCTCGCGTCTCCTCATTAGCAGCTACTTGTTCGCCTCCACTATATCCACTGGACTACAGGCCACACTAGACAAGCCCAGGGCCCAGAGGTTCAGCCGTGGCAGTACGTATAGCGCTCGGAGTTGCAGATCTCACTGTTGTTCATGCGCGAATCATTAACTCCAGCTGTAAATGGCAACCTCAAACCTCCTGCTGCTGGCGCTGGCGTCAACTTGAATGACTGCAGACGCTCATCTGTGTGTGCCATTCTTACGTTGACTGGCTCAGGACCCAGTCCAGCCGTGCTACAACGCTGTAGTCGTGAGACGTTGTCAGCTTTCTGCCCTGCTTGAACCCTTGAAACCTTGAACGGTTGGGGAGCACCGTACGGAGTGACTTCGCAGAGCCAAGGCCGTCTTGTGGCCGACTCGACTATTGATTCGCTGGGCGGGCGAGCTCCTCACACTCCCCCGCTCTCTGGCAGCAACGCCCATTCACAAATCTGTCACTATTCGCATAAACTCAACGTCCCTTTTTATAATGGGCTTTTTTTGCCGGCCAAAGCAACGAGCTTCAGTCGGGATGAGGTGCCAGCGCCTCCATCAAGCCTCAGCGTCCTGTTCCAGTCGGTGCCCCCTTTTGAGATGCCGAATATAGCACCAGGCCTGTGAGGATTCGCAAGAAGCCGCTCCCTGAAGCGAGCCATCAGCCTCTTGTCGCAAACAAGTTATTTGCCCGATGCTCCTCATATTGCGCCTCGTACAGCAGCAGGCCAACTCCGTAACTCGCGGACGATCTCTGTTTGCTCAGCACCCGTAATCCATGCATCTTAGGTATGGTCCGCTGCTAGTAAAAGGAGGTCCCTCGGCGACCGACAGTGTACGTACTGGAGGGTGCTACAAGTTACTAGGCTGATTAAACATTTCACGCCATCAGCAACGGCTGGCTTCTCGCCATGTACAACTTGCTCCAAGCCTGCCCTGCATGGACGGATTCAATCCTTCCGAACTGTTTTCTTGGTTGCCTGCGAAACTGCAGTCTCACTCTCTCTCTCATATAAAAAAAAAAGGTGCTCATCTTTCCTATCCTGTGCGTGCGCAACAGCGTTGTGCCCGGTCTCTGCTTGCAGAATCGCCCGATGCTCATTTCCATCCCATGCCGCCGCGTACAAGCCGCTCCGTTTTGCTGCTGCAAGGGAAGCAAGAAAAGAAAGAAAAAAACTGGCCCTCCCCCACAGCGCGACCGAGAGGATCCTTATTACGCAAGAACGGGCACTAATTACTACTGCGTACAATTGTACAAATGGCACGCATGGCGCCCCGGCACAATAGCTTTGTGTAGATAATGACGCGGTGATGCGGTGCTGTTGTGTGTGTAATGCAATTCAGAGCGGTTCATAGTCAAAGTTAAACCCCCACAAGTTGCCCAGTTGATTGCCGGAGACGGGGGGGTCCAAGACACAAAATGGTTCAGGTTGGCCGGATCCAGGAACAGAGCTTGATGAAGTAACCACCGACGGTTCAAATATCTCCGTAAATAGTATAACATAGGAATGCTCTACTCCAAGGCCAAAAATGTCCTTTATATGAAGGCCTTATCACATGGAACTGACACGAACTCAACGTCTGTGAAACAACATCTCAGCCACTCGTACTCGTGCCACCGCCGTGGATTCGAACCCTGGGCGCCGTGTATCTGGATATCCTCACTCGGAGTCTCCTAGCTCTCAAGGACCACCTGCTCCTCTGGGTCTACCTGCTTTGAGCCTCGTTTCAGTAACAAGCCGTTGCCGTAAGGGATGCAGGAGTTAAGCATGGATGGTCGTCAGCAGCCTGTCTTAACTCACGAAAACCCACCAGGCACACGAACTACACTGGACGAATGGGCCTCAAAGCCGGCGCCGTCGCTGGCAGAAATGAAAGTAACACATTCACGTCCAGGCGCCGCACCCCTTTAACTCATCTCTCTAACAGCGCGTGGCTTCCAACGCGCTCGCGTGCGAATGGCGACGCAGTGCCCGGTGGCCAATGGGACGGCTTGGACGCGAACCTCATGAGACTTTGGGGTCAGCGCACCTTGGCCGGACCCAGGTGGCTGGGCGAACCAGAGAGCGCGGAAAAGGAAGCAGATGAGATGGGGGGACGCAGGCTAAGTTTAGCGGCCGGCACCATAGGAACCCTGTAGACAGAAAAACTCGGGACCATGGGCGAAAATACCGTCATCTGGATCGGCATGTCCTGTCATGCACAGAGTTTCATACCTGAAGCGTACGCAGGAGGAGAGATTGAGGCGACATCACGATGGGGAAATTGGACCCAAGGCAGGGAGGGAGGTGAAAACACGAGGCTCTCCGACAGGCAGAGAGAAAAGTCCAGCGTATCTTGGCAGCGAATGAGGAGATGTGATAACTTCATCGGCGCTGGATCTCGAATCGGCTTTTTTTGTCACCACCTTTTCGCTCACTTCTCACATGCGCCGGCCAACGCCAGTGAGGGGTAGCCCCAGGAACTGCGTCCAGGATTCCCTGGCCGGTCCCGACGCGGAGGGTCAAGATATGGTACCAGATCTGTAAAAACCCATGGACAATTCCTCGATTTCCCTGGAAGTGGTGGTGTGCCAGTTTCTGCAGATCCTACAAGTCAGCAATTTGCACATAACACTTCTTTACTTGCGGGTTGAATTTGAGAAACGCATCGTCAGAGAGACTCGGCCATTGGTTGTCATGACGTGTCGAGCCAAGCGTTGGTAACTCTACTAGGTATAGTAGCCTTGGTGCCCTCCACGTCTCTCTCGGCGTGGCTCTTCCGACACGACTATGACTACTAACGTTACCTCATCCGTCCTTGCTCAAAACTTACAGGTACGAGCCGCTCAAAGTATCCAGGATGGAGTTTTGAAGTGCAGTCAGGACTCGATCGCCCGGTCTGCTGTCTAATCGTGAACTAGTTGTATGTCTCAGCCATTTTCAAACCTTCTCATGCTGCCCGCCTAGACGATCGACTATGCTTCAATCGATCAATGGCCTGTACGGAAGTATAGGCTGAATGCCCTGGCTACCATGCTGTCCCGGCTCAGCCGCCCGACGACCGGTCTCTGCGGATGTTGTGAAGTGGTTCGCTCGAAACCCCTCAGCAAACCACAAGGAACAGGGAAGCTCAAAAATTGAAAGGTTGGTGACCGCCACGATGGCCTGGAGGTTGACCCTGCTCGGAGGATCTTCTTGTCTCTGCCGTATTGAGCCTCTCATCTAGTTTGTCTTCACGCCGCCGCAGAGAATCTGCGACACTTCGGGCCCAAAAACAAGACCGCTTAAAACAAAGGACAAAACAAAGGCAGCCTAGCCTAGATGGCGGCCCAAGCCACGTATCCTCAGAGGCAACAAGAGCCACTACTTCCTGTCGATCAGGCATGCAAAACTGGGAGAACGCGATTATTATTCAAAGTAGTTAACTCTGGTGGCCGGTGTCATCAAGGCCAGGCATGGCATCGTGCCTGTTCCTAGTGTTCCTGGATTCCATAACTAAAGTCTAAACGGCCATTGCAAGCGTGACCCGGCCTGTCTTCCTCTAGGTAGCCTCTGGCTAGGCCTCGTAGACCTCAAATCGACCCATGCCTCCGCAACTTGAGGTGGCGGCTCCTGGTACGTAGTCCTTTCCTAGTTTCCGTCGTTACGCTACTGGTGCCGCCCTGGCCCGACTGCGGACCAAGAGACGATCTAGGTCCCGGCCAAGTGGCCCAGAGAGAATATTTTGCTTACATCTCCGCCATAACAGGGCAACTTTTGACAGTCTCCGAGCCAACCGCAACAATATCTCACATTGGGTTGACGGCCTCATTTTTCTTCTTTAGTCCCCTACCTACCCAGATAATGAGGTTTTCATCCTCCCTCACATACAGCTCCAGAATTGTGACGTATGGTAGCTTCGTCCGTGGGGAACGCCGAGCCATCGCTGGGGCAGCTGTGTGACTTGGTGGCTAACGCCCTGTAGGCTGTGACCACTTAAGCCTGGACTAGCGTCTGCCCCGCATTTGCTTGGAGCTGCCATTTATGGATCCACGTATGGATAATGTGTTCGAGCTGTTGTTGCCTCTGAGGAGCGGCCATTTTCAACAGGCTCTAAAATTGAGACCCGACTCAGTGGATGAGGTTTCGGATCCTTTCTTGTTCTGTGCTCTCTAATCGACTTGAGAAACCAGCAATCCCAGTCTATATTACCGGAAGGACGATGGCTATCACAGAGAGCCGCAGTTATCCGCATCCGTTGCCCCCTAGGAGCCCTCCGTTTTCCCCGAGACCGGTGAGGCACAGCTAGAGCCGTATTCATGGCCTGTCATTTGTGTCGTCGCATCAATTTCCGTTTTTCGACGGTACACAACTCCACCAAAATTCGGCAACAACTGGTTACCTCATGCGGAATCCGAAGGAGCGGCACGCGTGAGGTGCATCAGACTTGGCTGTCACTATTTGAATATTCCAATCACAGGCCCTTGTTGCATGTGTGCTGGCACGTCAAGACGTGCAAGCACTTTAAAGTCTCGCGTGAACAAATGTCGTGATCTCGGATGCTTCCCCTGCCCCGGGATAGTTGAGAGAATTTAACTCTTTCGAGGTGTAGGCCTGGTGTCAAAAGTCTCAGCTGTCGTAGCGCGTTTGTGTTTGCCTTTGAGCCGCCTCGTCCTTGCTGCGACTACTGCAAAACTCAGGGTTGCGAGACACCTCCGTCTCGGAGTAGTTGCTCAATTCTGGCGTCAACGACATCATTTCGACCTGGGCTTCCTGGTTTTTGTTTCTTCTGGGGATGCATCACCCCTCGCCTCGCCCCTCGCCTTGACTAGTTGCTGCGCTCACAGCCTCCGCGCCTCGACACCTGATGCTGACACCTGTGTCATTATGCCTGCAACTGGGGGACTGAGACCCTGAACTTTCGTTGCCCCATCCCCAACCCCCGTTGCCCAGAGCGTGTCTTATAAACACCCCAGAGACGCGCGAGCGTTCGAGTTGATTTGCAGCTCGCAACACGTCGCACGTACATGGGTTGCTGCGAGACGCGCGAAATGGGAGCCACCGACGGGGCAATATATGAGGGGACTTGAGCAAAAGAGGAAGAAGAAAAAAATCATCGACGCCCGATAACCGGTTTGAGGCTGGTCACGATGGGGGTTTTTCTTAGGTGATCCGCATCGGCCACTCCATTCCAGGCTGTCCTGCTGGACCCTCCGACGCCGTTTTCTCTGCAACGAAGCTGTCACCGCCACCGACAGCTGAATGTTCACTGACCACCAGCGCATCCACATTCGACTTGTGCTTCCCTGCGGATGTTGCGGTTCTGCTGTGCAGGGACCAGGCAGAGATCAGCTTAGGTGAGCCGGGGCCATCAATGGCGGGCTAAAAAGGCCCCGTTGCCTGAGACAAGAGACGACGGAGGTTTGAAGGCAACGCTGCCGTTGGCTGCATGCGCGACTGTTGGGGCCCGCCCGCCAGGTAATCTTTGCCCGACTGGCGGATGCCTTCAAGTGGCCCCGAGTGGGTTTCATTCTTCCCGCAGCCGGCCCGCGACGATGGACTCAACCCCCCACCGCTCCGAGATTGAAAGAGCGAAGAATTCGTCTACGAGTGGCACTTGTCAGAGACTTTTTTCCTTCGTCCCCGACCGCGCTGCAAGTTGCGGCTTCAGCCGATGGGGGAACAAGCTCGACGATTTTTGCACAAAACTGACGCGGGTGCACGTGCCTAGCGCCTCAATTTCAAGACGCTAAGCGCGCCATGTTCGAGAAACCTTCCATGGGGTGGGGCTGTCGTGCAGGTGACGACACTCCTTGCTTTCATCTACGAATGAGGCTGAACACACCCGAGCAGAACAATAGAGCGATCCTCTATTGAGGCTGATGGTCCCCCACACGCTACGGCGCGCCACGTTCAGGGTCCAATTTTACAGACGCACTTTGACACGTCCAAAACCAGACGCGCGCCGTTTTGTGTCTCGTGATGATTATGCTACCCAAATTAATGCAATGCAGAACTACACTGCCGGGACACCGCTGTGGGAACCCCGGCAAAGGAGAGCCTAGACTCCCGCGGATCCATCCCTCGCTTCTTCACCACAGCGACGCCAGGTTGGGGCCCTACACTTGATGGATCCATGACGCCTCAATGAGGACCCGTTGCTCCAATTGACTCAGGCGAGACGAGCGCTGAGAGGGGAGGGAAGGGAAAAAATAGGAAGAAAAATCCACTTGATCGTTAATCTACTGCACACTGCCAAGGTCTACCGGAAATGCATCACTACGGCGCAGACGGCAGAGAAGGCCGACCTGCAGGGTTTCTCCATTGCCAGGACAATGACATAAAAAGTCGGGTTTATCCTCGTCAAATATGCGCCTTTTTCTCACATAAAAGAACTCTCTAGAATTTGTCGCGACGCGTCGTTCTGGTGGAACATCTTGGCTGGACCTTGGCCTTCGCTCCTTCTGATCAAGCTCTGCTTCCTTGGCTCCAACTCCGAGCTCTGTCGTGGACCAGAAATCGAGAAAAATCGGCATTGCACTTTGAGCATCCGCAAAATCAACCAAGTGGCCGGCTTCGCCGTAATGTCCCGACGACCGCCCAGTAACAACCTATACACGGGCTAGACATCTGACCATGTCAGACCAAATCTCATGATAACTTCAATGTTCATACACGATCGTTTCAGCCCTAGGCCAAGTTGTGCCGAGGATGGGAGGTCAAACCCCCCCCCCCCCCAACAACCGTGTTCATGCTTTTTTATTCCTCTTTTATTTTTCGCTCCTTGCTGGCTGAAGTCAACCTGCAATGCTCCATGCGGCACACTTATTGTTTGCAAATCCCCCAAAACTGTCGCTTGGCTTGCGTCTGTCTGTGTTTGGTCCTCTCGACATCTTCGCCTCACATACCCTATACTTGGTAATGAAGATAGGGTGGCTGATAGGTGAGAAATGGTGCCCTATGATCAGCCACTGGCTGAGGTCACTACTCTCTCTCCGAAACAGTTTCTGCACATGTACGCACGAGGGGAAGGGGGAAAAAAGGCCAATGCTCGATAGCTTCAACGGTTTCAGCCGTCGAGGCCTCTCACAAGCTCGTGAGGCGCACCAAGCTCTCATCCGATCATCCCGGATTAGGTTCATGGGGATGCGAGTTCGCGATGCCATTGGTCAACTGGTCGTCAGGACTGTTTCCTTTAACGGATGCCATGGCATGGGCGTACAAGCGTGCGACATCGCCAGGCTTAGACCCCTTGCCACCGCCACATCCGGCACAGAGCTTAAACAGCAAGCTCAGCCGCGCCTGAGCCTCCCCGCACCTCACATGCTTGAAGTCTCAAGCCTCGATAGACCATATGGCAGGACACTCATCAGGCGGCTCTTTATCGATGCGCGAATGCCTGCTGTTATACAGCAGGGATATTTTCAAGTGAGGGAAACAGAAATATGTATTATTGAACGATCATGCTTCAAAGTTTCATGGAACGGATGCATTTGATACGAGAAACGTCGCAAGCACCTGCTGTCGGATTTGTTGCGCGTGACAAGAACTCTCACAACAATAAACAACAACAAAACAACCGAAAGCGGAGGAAACCACTGAGAAAGATGGATTCATCGTCAAAGAAAGCAACAAGGTCGATCAATCAGGCAAGGATTTGCTGACGGAGAATTCATGACCTGGCATCGGCAGGCCATGGATGGGCCTAAGGAGCCAGCGTCCAGTGATCGCGCCCAAAACAGGCTTGGCTGCCCTATTTGCGGCTGGCTACCACACCCGTTCACCAACCATGACGCCGAGCTGTATTCAATGGTGCCTCTGCAAAGTCCAAACCCTGGCTCGTTTGGGCTTCTAGTCGCCCCCAAGTACTGCCAACCTGTCCTGGTAGGTGGCTCCAGGCACTGTCAGCTGGAGGTGCAAGGCTGTGAGATGGACCTTGGCCCAACGCCCTATCAGAGGCCAGAAGTGATACATCGATTATTCACGCGAACAGGGCTACCTCCACAGATCGACTGTGGCTATTGCATGCATGTGGACGCTTCTGTGCACTGGCCCCCCATCGCCGTCATCATTACCTGTTATGTTATTCGCAGTTGCAGAAACCCTTGCGGTATTCGTATCTTGGGCTGATATCAGAGGCAGAGAAATCATCACCCCGCGGGTATCAGTAAACTTTCGGCATCACGGCATTCTCGTTCTGCCCGACCTCGAGGCCGACTATTGCCTTCAGCTGCTACTAGGACAGGGTCTACTCGCCGAAAATCTGTTCCCCAGAAGCTTTGATCGAGGACGCTGCGTTTGATGGAGGCGATAGCTGTAACTGGCAGCGACGCTTGATATCCTGGCGGACGATTGCGCTGGGCAAACAGGGTTATGGCCTCGCTGGCATCACTGGTCAGATCCAATGGTGGCCTCTGGTTGGCCTACGATAGCATCCATGTTTGCTTTTTTTCCGAGACACCAAACCATCCTTAGCCCTTGGGGACCTAGCCGAGGCCGAAGGTTGTTGAACCAGTTCCCAAAGTTTGCCCGATCCACAAAACTTCGACCGCGGACCTTGGTGGCTCTGTTGATTGACTTGCAAGCCCGTCCATCTTCAACTAGATTCAGTTGGCAAACCAAGACTATGAACGGGAAATGCACCCCAATCGGGCCATGGCTGATGAGCCTTTGCGATCTGAGTTTCGCGATGCCTTAGACAGGGGGCCCTGTCTAGGGCCGGGCTCGTGCGGTGGTCATACGGATTTGTCGCCCTGGCTCATCCCCGCAACTTCGCTCCTGGGCTGCATGGTGAAGTTTTCCTTGGTCAGGGCTGAGAGACTTTTGAGGGAGAGGGAGGAACAAAGCATCAAGTTGATCAAGGGGTTGAGGTTGACGAATGCTGGAGCGAGGGAGAGAGAGCCCCGACTGGAGCCCTCCAAACCAATTCAGGGTCCGTCGAGGACCGGGCCTCACAAAAGTTCTGCTAAGAGGGTGATTGCGATTCGGAATGACACATATCGTAAGTCGTCCTGCTAGTAGCCGCGTCCGTGAGCATGAATTGACTAGCATTTCATGTAGCCTCGCTCGGAACTTGAGACAGCTCGAATTTGAAGCTAAAATAGCTTGGTACCTGCTTGTACCTCGCCATAGCACTAAACACCTTACCCATTGATCCATGGGTTCCTCGGCTTGGGCACTTGCGCATCTCCAAACCGGAACGTCAACCCAAATTTCCCTCATATCTCGATGCTCAATCTCCATGAGTCCCCCCGTGTCAATCCGACAACCCTATTTGATACGATGTAACCAAGATCCTTCCTGCGCATCCGTGCCGAAGGACCGAGGCCCAATTATGTCCGGCCTCCGTGGATCGACTGTGTTTCGTCGATTCACCACCGAAACAGAGAAAATGGCTTTGCTTTGCTGTTTCGGGCCCTGGACCATCGAAGCGAGGCTACAACGCGTCTGCCACGCACGCGTAAGCCTGCTGTGGCTCGTGGTGCATCCCCTAGTGGCTTGATGGGCGTTGCTGACACTACGATGACGCCTTTTCTAGAGCGTTTTGTTGACAATTGCCGATTAGATCTTGCCGTTTGCCCGTTTGCATGCTGCAGGTTGCGCCACGATGTGACTACGCCTGGATCTGGGCCGCCGAGCTGGGCCGCATCTGCAGCAAAAACAGGTTATCCTCTACAGCCTCTCCCCTACGGCTCCTCTGATTGATCGCTTCGAGCATAATAAATAAACAAACGGATGCGCAGTTTGACCGGGCATGAGGAGCTCGATACCCGAGGAGGACCATGGATGCCCAGATTCTCCGATAGGGTTCGATAGTGCCCCATGTTGATCCCCTTCTGACCTTTCACACGCTGAAGCCTTGCTTTGTTTTGAGCCGGTTGACCAACTGACTGTTGGGTGAGTGCTGGGATTTGTCGGCGCTGGTTTCTCCCCATGATCCTTGAAGGTGATAGGCAGCGCCCAATTGATGAGAGCCAGAGGGCCACGCCACGACGAGCCTGAGGTCAATCATCGACGCCATTCCCATCTGGCACAATGCCATGTCTGGGAAGCTCTTGACCGATAGGCAATTCAGAGTGGAGCTGAAACGTATCGCATAGCGCAAGCGTGTTCGCTGGCAATCTCCCAGTCCTTGTCTTCGGCCTTGTACGTGGCTGTCGATAGACACCGAGGACCCGCTTGCGGGCGAATCGTCAGTCTTTATCGGCGATTGCATCGTCGATTCTAGCCGCCAAGAGAAACCAATAACCTAAAGACCTGCCCGAGACTGACTGTTCTCCATAGTTGAAATCATGCGGAGCGGCAGTCCCTTTGAAGCTCCACAACGCCGTTCTTGAGCGCAGATATCTGCCAAGAACCATATGTCAACGCAACTTCGGGGCATCCGCTACTTGCGCCTTATCCCTGCAGTCGTTGTGGCGGCGATGACAGGGCTCAAGGGCTGGTTTTCTCTGATCGTGCAAGTGTTGGTTGATTGATATTCGCTGCAGTTTGTGCGTGCATATGCCGCTCACTCATCTCGCTCACCCCGGCCAGAGGCCCCCCTGGCGAAGGACAGCACCCTTGGTAGGGCTGTGTATGGGATGCTGAACGATCTGCATCACGGCATGTCGCCCGTACGAAGCTCAAGTTATGCAGTCTCGCTGCCGTGAGCGAGGCTGTCGAGGCCGTCAACTCCTCATGAGCCGCTGTGTGACGTTCCACACATCGTCAGTACTCGACAAGCGCTGGAGGAAAACGACCCTCATCGCCCCCTGACCCGATCCGTGCCGGGGGCCTGGCATCCGTGGTTTGTGGTGCTACGGCGCAGCGCGATGAGAAGAAGCAATTCGCTCCTCGAGGCCAGGGCAAGCGAGAAGGATGCACGGCTTGACGCTCCGGGCCGCGGTTATGTCGAGCCTGACGAGGGACGAGATCCTGTCGAGTGCCTGCTGCGGGCCGACGCGTTCAGTTTTATTGTTGAACGCCAACCCATTCAAAGCTGTCCAGTCTATGTTTGTTTATATGCTTGTTGCTGTTATTGTTGTTGTTGTTGCTGCTGCTACTGAAGCGCCCCTGTCGTGCTTTGCGAAGCAGCATCGCGATTTGTGGATGAACATGCAACCCTCCCGAAATGAGTTACAGTGGGTTTCCGCTTCCCGCTGAGGAGTCCGGGGACTCGACAGGATAGGAAGGCCAAAAGGAGGCGAGTGAAGCCAGCTGGACTGGGTTGATAGACAGTCAGCGTTGCAGTCTGAGACTGGACAGCCAGGGTTAAGCCGTCCAATTGCCGCTGCGAGAACCACCCAACAGTTCAAATGCCTGTTTGAGGGTTCAGCTTGCTCTATACTGCAGCCAGTTTCTGAAGGTCGACGGGCTGGAGACCTCCGGATCGCCACCTAGATCATGCGATGAGGATACGGTTGTGATAGCGCCAACAATACAAGTATACAGCCATCCCGAGTGACAGGTACAGACATGATGACAGGCATAGTAGACGCTGTGCTTTGACAGGTCTCTATCCCTGTTGCTCCTCGGCGGTCATTAACCTATAAACATTACGCATCGAACCACCTAGGTTTGAGTAACTCGATCGAGGTTCATGATTCGACAACCAAACGAACCATGTGACAGCACGAAAGGGAATTGCCCAGCCTGGCCATGCCTGCTGTATACTTCGATGCTTACCTTCGAGAATTGACACCTGATTAGGTTGGTAATGGTTCATTCGTTTGGTGGTTGTGGCTGAGATGACATGCATCGCTACAACCAGGGGGCAATGATTACATGCTGCAGACCAACAGATGCAGCTGCTGCGACATCTGCCATCAAGGAACAAGAACAGTCTGGCTACTGAAGTTTTACATGTGAAAGACGAAAAGACCATTACACATTGCAAGGCCATGGGCTGGTTCGTGGCCTCTATAAGAAGGCGAACGTCATAAGATGATGGTCATTTTAGAAAACTAATATACTGCGTCGTGAGATCTAGTATAATCGCCAACTGTCACAAATATATCGATTTGATCTATAAAGTCCTTGTACCCGATAGCCAGAGTTACCTCACTGTAAGCTGACCGACTTCGCAGAGGAGGAGCATATGGACAACTAGCAACCTTGATAGACCTATATACTCGACTTTGTCCTTGCTTAACTTGACTTTATATACATTTGACTGCCTAGACTATCACGAAAAGAAATGCTGAAATTGATTACCTACACCTCGGACTTCTGCGTCGCTCTTGAAGACATGTTGTGCTGAATTTTCCATCCCAGTCTATCGACAAGGGCGCCAGGTAACTGGCACAGCAACTCTGGACCATGCACATACAGTTCAAGATGATGAATGGAGCCACAGCAGCTAATCTGACTGCTGACGATTCCACGTGGCTCGTCGCTTGAAAGGACATGGTTGTACTTGAGAAAAGCTTATCGGGTAGTTTCATTTTTCATTGCCGCGGACCAGGCCAAGATCGCCATTATAGATCCCGTCAAGTCATCTCTAGATTCACATTAGCATCAGCACATGTAGATCAAGTGCAATGAGAATGGACGTGTAAGTCGATGTACCAGATGATGCCGACGTGAGTTGAGTCTCCGCGACTGAGCCTTCCCGTGACAAGGAAGTGCCCGTGACTGAGTGTCCCGCTGAGGAGACACCCGTAGCTGTTGAGTTATGTTTCTGGTGCCTGCGTCTCCAAGCTCTACTTGGATATCCTGGGTTGAGCCTCATGACGATGTTTGCGTCCCCGAGCTTGTTTCCACTGTTTTCGGGCAACCTGTAGCATAAGCCGGGGGGTGACACGGCTTCTTCAATACTTTCGTGCTCTTAGTATTCATTTAGATGTATAGTTGCTAATCCACAGTTTGGAGCAGATCCTCTTCTTCATCCACTTACTCTGAGCCAGCCACGAATATGCGATGTCGTGACAGCACCTTGTGTGTCACTAGAATTCCAATGTAGTCTTAGGCGACAAAGCCGTTTCCAAGAACGGAGCGAACCATGCGAATCTCTCGAGCATGTCAAGTTGGATGTTTGTAAATATTTACCGACGCTCGCTGTAGGCTGGGAAACGATGCCATCATTTGGGTCTGTTCTTTGGCACAAGACGGATCGCTTCGACAGCCTTTGGGTCTGAGCGAGGAAGTATAGCTTGTGGGCGGGTAGGATTTATTCAACTAGGCGACTGAGAGGTCTATCAGGGCTATAATTGTAGGGCGCCGTGGGTCAGTCGTGTTCGACCTTTTCTTTCAAGTCGTTACTGTACTCCCGGAGTGATGGGCTCGGAACCGTCCGTCAGAATATTGGGGGTGTTTGGTGCTGGGAGTCCTCCGGGAGACTCAATGCTCAGTATGAAGGCGAAGGTGGTTGTCGATGAGGCCGGCAATGTGGATTCGCCATGGTTTTCTATCTGCGAGAAGAGACTTTATAACGGGAACTGGTATCAGAGGTTGTCATTCCCTGATTGTCGTTTCATATAAGTACTCCGAAGATGAATTGGGCTCGAGGTTGGCTTGTCAGATTAATTAATTTGGCATAGCTATTGACTAGTCCCAGCCATATTGACTCCATGTACAGACTCTGTCACTGGTGTATTAAAGGGAATATAAGTGCCAGATGAGCTTGTTCTCGTATGGGCATTTGGCATTCGACCTACCATGGTCGTTCTCACGCGTGCTGCCCCAACTAAAAGAAACGGACTGACTGGATGCCTGAATTCGAACGGTATCGATATCTAGGAACACCATCTACCATATCCCATATAGCCAGGGACTTGTTGTAGTTACAAACACCTTCGGGTATTTACCTTGCCTGCATATCAAGTCCAACGGTGGTGGTTGAATAACCTGAGAATAGGATAAACTTCTGTGCGTCTGCTTGAACGTTTTGAGGGACTTTTCACTTATATTCTGCGGATGCGGGAACCACAACTCCGATAGTATCGCCGCACCGTTTCCACCAGCTATAGCACTGGCTGGCTGGTGAAGCGTTTCTTCGGCATCTTGGGGGGTGGGGTTCAGCTTAGGCCTGGGCCGAGGTCTGCAACATGGGTTACCCAGCTTTATCTGAGATTTTGCTTCTTAACAAAGCATCGTCTGTCTTCATTGTTTCACACTTTGGACTTCTCGAAGTCCAAGGACGCGAAGGCTGAAGTCCTCTCAACATGCGTTGCAACTCTCTCAGCTGGAAATCAACTTATACTTCCATTCCGGTTGTGATGCTTGGCCACATCGATGAATGAGTTTGCCAATCGCTCGCTCCCTGCATGGGTCACATTGGATTGACAGTTATAGTGGAACGCCTGGCTACGCGTTGAACTACAGTATTCATGATGCAACATTGCCAGGAGCGGAGACGAGTCGTACGACCGTCCACACAGCAACGTTGTGGAGTTGGTTTGTTTTGCTTTTTTCCCGGTTACTGCGCTCATGAAATGGCCAGAATCGGTGGAGCCTGACGCGAACAGCTAGATGGATGAGATGAGATGAGATTCAAGATAAAAAGAGACTTCCAGGATGCCAGCTTTAGGACTGCCAGCTGCCCCGTGCCTGGACTACGATGAGACAATCTAAAAAGGTTCAGGCGAGGAGCAAAAGTGTAGGGTCCAGGGTAGTTTCGGACTCGAATGCCCCGCGGCGCTGAAAGAACGCCCAGGGGCCTCCACTGCTCCACTGTCTGCCAGGGGCAGTCAC
>JADBHU010000782.1:0-21604 GCA_017140155.1 Fusarium devonianum
CACCACCACCACCACCACCAACACCAACTTCTTCCTTCTCCTCTGCCATTACCACTAGCAATACCCGGAGGAAAGCGTCAGAATGAGTCCAGCGCAAGTAGTGGTCCAGGAGGGCGAGCTTGAGCCCGCAAGCTAAGGCAACTGTGGATTGTGGAGTGCGGGCTCCGGGACTACGGCAGCGGGCATCAATGGCTGGGGTTCCACCATGATTCGGACGCTGGACGAGGTACCAGGGTCTTGGCCGTGAACCCCGAGGAGCGTCCATTTTAGTTGTCTGCTATTCCGTGCATGATGGGCATTCCGCTGGGCCACGAGAAGACGACGCTAGGATGGGGGTGTGCTCCGTGCCACAGGTCCAACCAGGCGCTCTGTGTCATGGTTCCAGCCTCGAGCGAAAGGACCACCCTCATACGTAGTGTTCAACGCCCAAGGTCCTTGGCTTGGATGTCCGACTTGGACCGGGCTGCTGTCATGGTCGTGCACGGGGACCGAAGACCACAAGTTTGGTAACAGTCCAGACGGGGGGCGTAAGAATTGGCAGTCCGTCTTAGCTAAGCGGGCACAGCTAGGGGCATGGAACGGAGCAGCTGGAGATGCTGGGCTTCCGCAAAAGGTTGGACAGATCCATACCTGAGGATAGCATCGATCCATACCAGATGGTTTCCGCTGTGCTATTTTGGGGAGCAGAGCGTTTGCCATGGGCTATTGGGCGAGCTGGGCTGCTCGGCCGGGTTGCTGGTTTTGTGCTCGTCTATGCCCGCGGTTCTACAAGGCCACCAAGATGGTACGGGACACCTGCTGGGGACTGGAACGGCATGAACAGGTCGGGTGTGGGATGTCGTCCTCCACCGACTTCTGCCCACCGCTCCACGCCCAGTCCCGGCTGGGAAGGGGAGGCAATAGAAGGAAACAACGGTTACAGTGGGTGTCAGCCGGCGACAGTGGCGGGCAGTTACCCACTCCAGAGCTATCGCTACAGTACTCTTCCAGTGGGCTGACAGACGGCGGACAGGCCGGCATCTGCAGCAAACCTGCAGCAAACAGAAGGCCAGCCAGCTAAAAGACGACGAGCATCGGGCGGCCGAGGCGCCCGTCCAGTGGACGAGCCATGACGCATATGGCTAGGGCTCGCGATTGTCATGGATGATTGACAGTCAGGGAATTTGACCTGAGTCTAGTAGGGCTCGAGGCAAACAGCAAATTGAAGAAGCCAATGGGAAACACTAGGAGGAGAAGTAAAGCCAGCCAAGCCAAGCCAAGCCCACGGGAGCCCATGCTGCAGCGTCCCCAGGTGGCAGGTAACCACGAGAGTGCTGACCGGTCGGGCAGATGCCCAAAAGGGCGGGCGGGTGACAAAACCCTACGTAAGAGAGTAAAAATAACTTTATGGGGTCTGTGCTTCTTTGCTCAGGGCCTGGCAAAATCAAAAGGCCGCCTGCTCACAGCCTATGAAGTGCTGCCTAGACCCTTCTTAGTAGACGGAACTCACGGCTCTCTTAGCTGGCTCTCGGGGTCTTTTGTTTGCCTTCTCCTCGGTTTTTCTCTCCCACCTCCTCCCCAAGTGGTCCAAGATCGCCGACGATAGGGCGAAAGGGCGATGTTGGCGGACTCCAGCATGGGCGGCGGTGGGCGGGCGGTGGGCGGTGGACGTGGACGGTGGGGTACCGCGTTGACGGGCGGACAAACCGGGGCCGGTAGTTGAGCTTACAGCTTGCAATCAGCAAGGTACCTTAGTAAGGCCTGATCCTGGCAAGCCCGTTACAGCCTTGGAGCCGTCCACGCCGAAACATCCAATTCTCGCTCCCACCTTAGCCTCTAGTAGGCTTTTAGGGGACTGCACTGCAGAGGGCCGGGGTTCACTACACGGGCACTGCATCAGCAGCGCCATCTCGGTGCAGCGATCGCTCCAGAAGCGGCACAACGCCTGAGGCCTGAGATGGCGATATGGGGAAACATCTAAAAAAGGGACAGCCCTAACTCCTCCGGGCGAGCTGGTGTATGCGAGAACGCTGGAACGTTACGGCCGGCCCACCGTCGTCGCCACACAACTGCTTCCAGTTTTGGACCATTTGCTGGCTTTCCCGCTTTCCCAGTGCTTTGGTCTGCGTCGTTCCCTTGCGTCGCCTTGCCTTGCCGCATAGCTGAGACGGAGCCATTCGCGCAGCCGAGTTGCAAGCATCATGTTGGAGAGATCGCTGCTCCACAATTAGCATCTCATCTACGCCGTTCTGCATTGTCTGGTTAGCAATACGTATGACCTCGCTGACTGAGTAACTTCCCAGCGTAGCAGCACCTCGTGGCACGAATCAAGAGGTGTTTATTTTGCCTGTCTTTTCGTCCATCTCACCCAGCCCACCATTCTGTTCTAGAGCGTCATCACGAATCATGGCTCAATCGGCCCTCCCCCACTCCACTGGCTCCAAGGGCCGTACAACACCACACCACCCAGAGGCTGGCAGAGTTGTGGTTTATGGACGCACATGGCTCATCCTCGGCGTGCCTGGGCGGGACAACCCCGGGTGCGCTAACGCCGTCGATCGTTCGCCTGAGCCCGCCTCGGCCAGCCCATGTTAGCGTTTCTGAGTGTCGGAGTGGATAGCCCGGCTTCCCTTGGCCTGGCATTATGACCGTCGCGGGATTTGCCGTGAGACTCTTGTGTCGAAGCCTTGTAGGGCAAAGATATAACCCAGGAAGAAATTAGGACGCCAAATAGACAGGCAAACCTAGAGTAAGATGAGCAGATGGTTCAGGCGCAGCCATTGTTCGTTCTCCAATGGCCGTGGTGCGTTTGGTGGGTGTCATGCCTGTAGCTTCATTATGTACGCATCTTGGCTGTACGATGATGCTAGTCACCAACCTCCAGCCCGGAGTATCGCCTGATGCATAAGACGAGTTTACTTGCCATGTTTATGGTGCAGCCTCGACTCGCCTGAGTTGTCTCGCTTCTGTCTCACTCGTCTCTCTCCCGCTTCCGCTTCGGAGTCACATGCCTGGTAAATAGTGGATTGATGCTACCGTACCGTGGTGTCCGTGCGGGCGAGACTGGTTGGTACCCGGGTACAAGTATCCATAACCCTGAAAGTTCCCTGCGTAGTACACGGGGATTGGGTGGAAACAATATGCCTGCCATGCCTCGGTCTCTTTCTTTATTCGTTTGATCATATCTCAGCATCCTTGCCGATAATATGGACGTGGAAGAAAGGACCGTTTCTGCCGAAAGGAGCGAGCCACTCCCACGTTCACCGTTGAGAGTGCAGCAACGGTTTTCAGATCAAACGTTCCGTCCAGATCATGGTGGATTCGCCGTTGCGGCTCGCAGACACCGACCAGTGATCTGCAATCCGCACACAAAAATAGCCGACTCTGCAGCCCGCGGGTCTAATCAGACGAGTCCCCTCAAGTGCAAGAAGGGCTAAGTGCCAATCGGCGCAGTCACTAGTGATGTGTTCCGGAGGTAAATCTGGTGGAAAACATGAGGCCCCCCCCCACCGAACAATCGAGTTTTGTGAGAGGATAAGCAGAGACCGGTGGAAAGCGGGCGGTTGAGCTGTGTACGAAGCTAGCCCTTATTAGGTAGGAAGCTTGGAGGACATGGAGAGCTTGGCAGGGACGTGGATATTCCTCGCTCGACAGATCCTTCGAAACCTTGTATGAGATCCATGACCCATCGTGCTTTGGATTGATTAAACGTGCCGGATCTCTTCAAGACCGAACCTGATGAAGTGTCCAATGACAGCAGATTTTCAAGATCGAACTAGCCTGTTATGGCAAACAAGCTTCTAGAGCTATCCCGCTGTATGAATCGACTTTGAGAATGGCGAGACATCTACCCTCTCCGTTCCGTGCGAGTGGCAGACATTAGCCTTGTCATTCGCGCATCATGGCGCCCACTCTGCAAAACACACGAGTTTCCATCGGCTGCGGCCTACGGAGTGCTTTGCCTGCCCGAACTCTGGCGTCAATACTAAGACTGTGTCCCGCCGGAGTGAGCGCTGGTCGCATTCTGCACTAGGCTTGCGCTGCTGGTTCTTGGTCGAGAGCCTTGCGGGATGATAGAAAAGGCCGCCTCTGTACTAAGGATGACAGAATCTAGCCCGACATCTTGTTGGGTACGTAATTTTGTATTGATTGTGTGCCAACTAGTAATGTCCTCCTGGGTGCGTGCACCCGTTGTCAGCGGGTTCTTCAGCTTGGGCGCTGTTTACCGCGGCCAATGCTCCCCCCGGACGGGCACCGAATGTGGGCGCGCCTCACCGGGCGCCGGCGGACTCAGGCTTCCCGGTGAATTGCCGTGGTAGATTTCCCCCTGGGGCGTGGGCAAGAAAGAGCAGATGAGGTAGCAAATATAACATTGATTAGCAGTCATGGATTGCAGCACTTGAGTTCGGCAACAGCCTACGCTGTTATCCGGAAACCCGGCATTGATGGGGACTAGTACGGATAGTATGATACACTATCCACCCTGTGCTTGCAGGCATCAGCCCTTGACTGCCAACTCAATTTTCATTCACAAAATACACCTTCTTGTGTAAGTGGGATCAGCAAACGAGCGAAAAGGCGTAACCTTCTCTTGTCTGCTGTCATCACTATAGACTAATTCTATTGCTCATTGTCTGCATCGCTAAATAGCCATTCATTTGCACCTGAACTCTTTTGTAATGCACCCATTTCCTTGTAAGCTGAGACAGACGAAGGAAGGCACTCCCTCGTCCTGCGCCTTCAAACTTTGCAGTTCACACTCTATCAGCTCTTACTTTCCCACGTGATGCCCTGTGAATGGATGTCTCCTGCATTATTAGACCGCCGACCGATATCTGTGTTCTTCCAACGACAGCATCACCGCATCATCACTCTCTAATCAACAACATCACCGTCGTCATCATCACTATCAAATCGAAGTGACATTGGAGCCGCAACGCACCAGCCACTTACACCGCCCCTCCCTGGTACAGTACCGCGCGTTTGTCGTCTCGACACAACCCCCAATACTCTATGCTCCACTTCGCTGTCCTAAGGGATAGAACAACTTTCGCCCAGAAACTCAATGATCAGCAGGGGACTAGCATCGACACCCCCTCACTAAGGGTGCAATCGGCATTTTCTAACCTCGACAGCCCTGACGCTGTACATGCCGGACACTTTAACTTCTCTTCCAAGTATGGGGCCGCTTCCACACCACAAGTAAATGGACTATATCATTGGACTCTGCCGTACTTGTTTCCCGGCTTCTCGGAGCCGGTACACGTGCTGGTTTCCCTTTTTGGACATATCAGATCATGCTCCGTTGATTATTCGCTGTGATTAAACACCACGAAGCCCTAGCTGAGCGGAGCTGAGGAGCCGCTCCCCAAGCTTTGCCCTAGTCGGTGAGAAGCCAACGACCTCCAACCTGACTGGGAAACCCCCAACTGATTCATGTCAAGGCCTAGATTTTATTTGGCCCCGCTGAGCCCAGCTCTCTGGCCCGAGAGTGGAGCGAACCGCTCTAGGTGCCGAAGCCGAGCTTCTTTGAAGACCAGACGAACAACTAAGGAAGTCCCATTTCTCTCTTCTCACGGACCACGAACAAAGCATCAGTTAGTGGCGGCCTCCTCCGAGAGTGCCAGTTTCATCTTAGACAGCTCTTTTCTTGTTCTGGCCCTTGTCCCCCGGCACAGTTCCACAGTTGAACCCTTCCATCCCTGAGCTTCCTTGGGCCGATCGATGACTAACAGACGGTCCTCAAAGTCCTCTGCCGCATCGGGAAACCATCTCGGCCGACAATCTCTCGGTCGCCCCACATCATTGGCTGCGGAAGGGTTCAGGGTCGACAACTTCAAAACTAAACCGCACTGCACGGTGGAGAGAAGATGGCCAGCTTTTCACGATCGCCCCAGGTTTTAGGGCTAGTCTTGTCGCCATGAGGTCATACGCCAAGAAGCTATTCACACTTATCCATTGCCCACGGCTTGTTCCGTTCTCTGACACGCCCCAGCCATGCCGGCAGGGCGTGATTTATCGGCATCTCCATGTCTTGGGGTGGGCTGTTTCTCGACGGCATTTGAGACAACCGGATGCCCAAGCTCACAAAAACGTCATCGAGAAGATCAAATGCTTTGAGAAATCAGCCGATGCGCCAAATCAACAGAGTTCTTCCCTCCTATGCCTCCTTCTTACCGTTTCTTTGCGGCCAATGGTCGCCCTCAGGAAGCCGGCACGTGCCAAGGCCCCTTGCCCCTGCATCAGATCTGGAGGGAGCCTTTGTCGCCTCCATTTAGCTGAAGTTGCAAAATTCGTGCCTTGAAATGGGATTCTCTCTGCCAACCGTAGCCCCTGATGAGCCTAAGACAAGAAATTTGCTAAATTGAACATCAGGACCAAGGCATGTCTGTATACAGACAAAGGCAATAAGGATTATCCAGATTTCGCCGTGCTGAGGCTCTGCGCCACCTGCAGCCCAAGGGCTGGGGATATCCTCCCTTACCGCTGAGTTGACCAGAAGCTGCCACAGAAAGGGGCGCTCGACGCGACCTCTTCCCTTCGACTCTGTTATCAAATATATGGACACTGCAGTCTGAGCTCCGCCAGAAGAGAGACAGCGGAAGCGGTGAGGTTGAGTCAGCTACAAAGTCCTGGCGTACCTTGAAAGCTGAAATGCTGCATCGCAACCGCTGTCTTGGAAGACGCTAGTTGAACCTCATCCTCGCGCAAATGGGCTAGAGGGACAGGAGATCGAGATACAACGACCGGCGATCGTTCCAGGGACCCATGCCTGGAATTTCCGTTCCAACAGCCAAGTAAACATGACTTTCATGGGACCTGGGGCCATCCCCTGGGCTCCTCCTCATCTCCCCACCACACTGAGTATTGTACCTTGTCGAGCGGTTTTCATCAGTTCCGAGGTTCAGTCAAAGACGTCGATCAAGACCTGTTAGAGCCCGGCTACTCCTGATACAGTGATAGTTGCGTTGCGGGGAACACTCGGCTCGGCTCAACATCACCACGCCGTTGGAGCCATGGTGCCCCTACTATTTGCCCGAAGTGGATGGGAAGGTCGAGATGATGTGGAAGGTCCCCGCATGGATCTGCGAGTCTGCCGAGAGCGTGGTTTGAACAGCGTCAATATTGCGGTCAATATTGCGGACAACTAAAAAGTTCCTATACTTTTCCCAACTTCCTCTCTGAACGAGGGAAAAGCGACAAATGCTCGCCCTTGGTGGAGGATGCAAGCAGAGGTCGATTGCTGACGTTAGTTGTCCCGCGGGTCGATGGCCCGGTTTTTCTTTTCTTCTTCCTAGCCTTCCAAGCAATTCATTCTTTCTTTTTTACCCGCCTCCTACATATTTGCTTGAGCGCGACTGTTCGACACGTGAACTCCACCGTGACGAAATGCGCCTACGATCTAAGATATCGGGTCTTACATTCAAAACTCTGATTCGCTGTACTTGGGCCACAGCTCCTAACCCTACAAGATATTTTTAGAATGTGTTCCCTCTTTCGGTTGTACTCAGACGCAACCGCCCGCTCGCCATTCGGAGCCGAGGCTTTGGAAACCGTTGCTCAAGGCCAGGGTTTTCGGCCAGAGTTTGCGGTCAAGAAGTTTCTCCATACTTTTTTCCTGAGCGAATGCTGGGAAGACCTTTAGAACACCATACACATATTGACCTGCAGGGGTACCATCGGATGTTTTGCTGATATGTGCAGCTGGTACGGAGACTGCAGCTCAACTGGAGTCCGTTTTGTCTCTCTTCTCGCACGAGCATCGGTTCCCCTACACGCCAACACACCATGAGACGTTAGCCCTTAGCGATCGTCTGCAAATCCCATCCATTAGCCAACAAGCTTGCCTCGCGCCGTCTCTTGAGCTTTGAGCTCTCTAGATCCAGTGTCGACGCAATGATCTGCCTTGTGTAACGTAGCACATCATGCTGTCACCAAAGGTTCTTCAGCTGGCATGCAAGACTTGTCTCATCGTTGCGCCGTTCTCTACAATGAGTCTCCGACAACGGAGTCTGGTCTCGATGTGCAGATCCTAATCACGTACTTGCAATCAATTCCCTCTTTTTTGCTTCTTTTTTTTTTTCAACTGAACCACCTGTTTGGGGCATATCACGTAACCTTTTGACCTGCATTGCTTGTCCACATTGTTCCGTCCGTCCTGCAGCATTGCTCATTGACTACTAAGTACTTACATGTCAGTTCTCAATCAAGAACGAACACGCTTCGTCCCTTAGAAGCGGAACATGTTCCGTTCTCGAAATTATGGGTGTCGCGGGGCACTACAACAGAGAGTTCTCACTGATCTGATACCATGGTGGCTTGTTCACCACACTGTGGCCCGTCGATCATGATCCTGGGTTCCGAAAGGGGCAGTCCACTTTGTAGGGCTCTAAAATTGGGCACCGACATGGAGATTTGTATCAGTTTTTGGTTGATGATGTACACCGGTAGGCGAGCATTCAACTTGCGCACCAATCGATTGCAGGGATGAGGTTACAGGACGCCGATCCAGCGACTGCTTGCGGCAAAAGGCTCACTAGCGATGAGGGCTTTGCAAGCCGAAAGCCAGGAGGATTCACGACGCATCAGGCCATGGCGTCAAAGAAAAGCGTATAGCAGTACGTGGATGATGAGCATGTATTCTATTTTGGACTTTCAGGGTCCTCGGAATGACGGGGAACGACGAACGGCTTGAGCAGGGGTCTCTGAGAAGGTTGCTGGCCGTAACGTGTGATTGCCAGACGTGCACGCTGACTCGTGTGTTTGTTGAAGCCACTGATGCGCAGCCACCGATGCGGGCCGAAGATTGCATGGCACGCGGCGGTGGCGTCTGATGAGAATGACGGCGGTAGAGGTAGAGGTAGAGGTAGAGTCGCGGGCGCGCGCGCGACATGAGCTCTCGCAGCATTGTCTTGGGCTCGAGCCCTGACATGACGGAGGATCCAGGGCCGCGGGTCAGGCCAGATGAGACGCGAATCGTGGGTTTGTCGGGGAACTTCCCAGTCCAACAGCAACAGCTCTCGACTCCCGAGTCTAAACGTACAGGGGTTGAGAATGACATCGGAGCCGCTCCGTGGCAGTCGGAAGGACGGACGGTCCCAGAGGTTGAGTCCGGGTGTGCGACCATTACCTGGGCCAGCCACTGAGAGCTGAGGATTAAGGTGCCGTTCTGGACCGGCCGATTGCTCGCAGGGCGTCGGCGTGGCACCAACTGGGCAAGGTACAGGGGCCCAGGACGGAGAGACTGGAGTCCCCGAGTGGGCCGCTGAAGCAAGGATGTTTGGGAGCTGGACGAGGCTGTGCTATTAATGGCGACATGGACAAGGGGCATGCATTACCACGACCATAGCTCGCGCTTCCTACCTAGTGCCAAAGCTTAAACGGTACCAGCAGCAGCAGGTAGATTGATTGCGAGATGAGCGAAACCTGTCGATTGGTATCCGTACGACTTTCCGATGCTTTGCCATGCTCCTTGCGGAAGACGGCATTCTTCCTTCTGGTCCGCGGGCCCTGGGCTTGCTCTATCAAGGATGGCTTTGGGCGTGTCGCCGGACCGAGCCTTGGCAGCCTGGGGTAGACAGACTGCATATCCGTACAATACATGCTCACGAGCGAGTCGGAAGCTCTATATGACGTCGTCTAGGGCAAAGGTAGGTGGTTACCTAATACTCACGATGGAGCTTCGATGTGAGCCTCATTTATTGATCCATGGGCCACTCAGATTCTTGTCATGTCAGGACCTTCTACTTTATGACGCTAGAAGCATCTTCCTGCCCGGACCCAGTGGGGCAAGGCTCCTCCCACATGCCGACAAGAAGATCGCTGCCCGCGGAGTCCGGCAGACGGACGGGCTCTTGAGCATTGAAGCGGGTGGGGAGGAATAGGGACTGGGAGTGAGACTGGGGAGTGAGACTGGGAGAGAGAGAGAGAGCTCGAGCCCTCTGGCTCCTCTAGCAGCGTTTTCAAGGGCCTGCCGAGACGCCAAAGCATCTCCATCATCTCTATTTGGGGGTAGTTGGGAGTAGTTGGGGGGCGACCCGGCCGGCGCAGAATGGGGATGCTCAGGGGGGCGACCACAACTGACGCGCGCGCGGGTTGAATCAAGCATCGCTGGGTCCGTCTGTCTCATTTCATGGATCTTGATGTTCCGGAGAAGCTGGCATCGACGGCGGTCCCGCAGCTTTGCCCAAGGGCGACTCGGGCGACTCGGGCGACTCGCTAGACACAAACTCCACTGTCCTCACCCACTCGGCTATTCCATCGCAACGCCAACCCTGGCTGTGAGAGCTCCAACCTCGAGTCAGTCCGTCTCGGTCAGTCTCAGTCAGTCACGCAAAATAGGTAGGTTATCCCGAGGCGGCAAATTCCTTCTGTTGAGTTCCCCGTGGCAGAGGGAAGCTAAAGCTACATGAGACCAGTCTAGACTAGAAGACCTACTAATCTTCCGGTCTTTGGCATTAACAAGTCTGATATGCCTCATTTCCTTCAAAGGTGCTCGAATCAGGTCTCTACGATTGGCACGCTTCGACGGGTCGCTCGGGATCTTTCCTTCTGATGCGCTAACAAGTTTGTCGGTCGTGAGGCTTCGGCTTCAAATTTGTCTTCCGATCTCATCCTCTTAGTTCTGGCGAGGAGCTAACTTGGCACCTGTGAGTATAAGCCAGCAGGTTGGTAGCTTATATCGCTTGGGTATAGTAGCGAGAGAGCACCACGTCGGTTCAAAACAGCAACGCCGTTTTAGGGCTATTGTGCTATCGTGGTTTATTGTTCCCTATACCATGTATTCACTGGCGCTAGTCATCCATCGTCTTCGTGTTCATCGTCGTCTCCGACGTCCTCGGGTGATCTGCCACTAGACTAACCGTTCGGCGGCAGTTGTGCGAACTACCGAAAGTATATTTCATGTCCCCTTGCTGCAGGGTATGTCTACAGCTTGACAGTGGCTTCGTAGCCCATTCTTTGCGAGATATGATGTGAGGCGTGCAGACGGGTGGCTTCATCCTAACTGGCTTAAAGTCTGCTAGGCGTCGTTTGAATCTTCTCGTAAACAGCCAACCCTATTTCAATGATGGACCATAGCTGGTAGTCTGTCACAGGAAATACTTGCCGGGAGTTGCAAAAGCTGTGAGAATTGCAGACGTTTTGTTGCAATTTTATCCAACCTCGTATTCCAAGCTTGGCGGGACATGGGCTCGTCTTTGGTGTTGCGTGTTTGTATTTAACTTGTCCTGCGGGATGGAGACGAGGGAGAGACAATGACGATGTGCCATTGATACTCTTTACGAGCCAAATATATATCATTGCGAGCCAGCGAGGGCATGAAAACTGTCATGTGCTTCATACTAGGTAGTCAACGCATGGGACATCTTGGAGGTTTCTTACTTTGCTCTTATCCTATCCCGAGTATATTGCGTGCGATCATCGTTGTTTGTAAACCGCTTGATCTGTTCTGGGACCACATGTGCCTTGTTCTAACACTGGGCAAACTATTTGTCTAAAGTATAATTGCCCCAAGAAAATATGTACATGTTCGAGCCATTGTGCATCTTGTCTTCGACTTCTGCTGGTTAAATCTTCGTAGGCTACCCTAGACTAGGCCGTTTCATGCCTCGCGCTCGACATCTAGACATGGAAAGCAGACAGGCTCGCCTCTGAACTTGTAATTAATTGGTCCAAGTAATCGCACGCGCTTCTGTATCCCTTCAGGAATATGAACTGAGGCCGAGGGCGTCGTAGTGCGGCCGCTGGCTGTCTCTCTGCTTGCAACCATCACAGTATATCTCCATACACCGCAAAACACCAGAGCAACTTCAACATCAAACGCTTTCGACTGGCATCAACGGAACTATCTATGTAACTCAATCCCAATGAATACCCGGCGACTCCTCCTATGACACCCGGTTTTTCTATCTACCTGTGGCGAACCTTCAGGTCCCCCAAATCCCAATCCCAATCCTAGGTATATTTTCCTCCCCTGAACTTTTTGCAGCCCTCGTTCAATCGTATCAACATCAAAAACCGCCCCGTTGGTGTTCTGCAACTTCGCCATGCTACCCATTTCATGCTACCTACTGCAATAATAAAACCAGTGCTATCTATAAACTACGTAACAAGTGTTTGATCCTTCTGCTCCCACCGCCAAGGCATTCATTCAAAAAGTAAATGTCTGAACCGGTCGATTTGCCGTGATTATATGGAGTAGTTCGCCTCCAACGCTTGCCGGTCTCGCGGCTGCAGCTGGCCGATAAAGTCCTTGAACTGGGGGATTATTTGCTTGTAGACGTTGATAACCTTCCAGAAAGTATGTTAGTGCCCAGTCTGGGTGTGGAAAGATGAACAAGACTCACGTTTTGGAAGACATCGTGCAACTCTTGCCTGATGGGGCTCTTCAGGCTCATATCGCGATATCGTGAGATGGCCTTGAAATAGTCAAGCAAGACGTTCTCCATCGCCTCAGGATTCTGTCCCACGACCATCGAGAATCCCTTGAAAGCTGTCGCCTTCTCCTCGGTGGCCTCAACCTCATCCATGGCACCGATCCACTCCTCAGCAAAAGTTCCCAGAGCCGGCGCCAACTGTTCCGAGTTGTCCAAACCAAGCCGTCCCAAGGCCATGGCGGCATTCTCGCCAAGAGACTTGGGAACGCGAGGGTTGGTGATGATCTCGACGAATCGCTGGAGCAGCTCCTGGACCCAGGGGCCCATGTTAGACTTGTGCTGCATCGAAATCTCGCCGGCTGCCCAGCAGGCATTGTTAACGACGCCAAAGCCACTGTCCATATCCTCGTCCAATACACTGTCCATATCGAGCTGCTTAAGCAAGATAGGGAAGATGGTGGGGAGGTATTGCTGCAGGAGGGGGTAAACGTATCTGGCACAGTCGCCCAAGAGAGCATATCCTGACTGTCGAACCTCATCAGCGGGGTCCTCCAAGCAGAAGCTGAGGAGCTCAAAGAAAGACTGTTGCGAGCTCTTGACCAGCGCAGCTGACTTTTCGTCGTCAAGGGCCTGGACAACGGCACTAAGGAGATCCAGACTCGTCACGAGGAAGTCCTTGTCGGGCTGATCAAGCGCTGGGTTGCTGGCAGCAGCCAGAGTTTGCTCCAGGTTCATGTGAATAATGTTGACACATCGCTGGAAGATGGCCTCGGCATAAGGAGCAAAGCCATCGCCAAGTGCCATCGCCACATATGAAAGACACTCCAACAGGGGGAACAGCTCCCGGGACTGATCCGATACACGGTTGTATCGGTCAATCAAAGCGGGCATCAGCTGACCCGATAGCTCTGGGGAGGCCAGAACAGGACCAATGTGTTCCGCCAAGGTCTGGATACAGTCGTAAAGGATGTACATGTTGCGGTCCTTGTACTTGGCAAAACAGCAGACGTATTGCTGAATGATGGGACCACAATAAGGCTCAAGGATCTTGCCGGCCTTGTCCTCCAGGTTGGCGAACGCAGACGCGGCCGCTTCCTGAACCTTCTTGTTCTTGTCCAACATCTTGCGAAGAATACCATCCATCATGGGAACAAAGTACTGGTCCTTCTCCTGGTCCTCGAGGTTGGCGGCCCAAGACGAGTAGCGGCCTAGGGTCCAGCAGGTAATTTGCCGTACGACGGGCTCCGGGTCTTCGAGGAGCGAGATCAGGTACGGGACGAGTTCGGGGAGATGGGGGACGACAACGTCCATGCATCCCTCGGCGACGGCTCCAAGGGCTAGCACGGCAGCCTCTCGGTGAGGCCACTCATCATGCTTGAGATGCTGTGACAAGTAGGGGAAGATGGCTTCAAAAACTGGGTTACGGAAATCGCGGGCAAAGACGTCGAGGGCGGCAGCGGAGCACTTGCGGATGGTCCATTTCTCGTCAGGGTTGGCGTCATCGCCGTCGTCGTAATCGTCAACTTCTCCCTCCTCGTGGTCCGCATTCATTGCGGCCAACTTCTCGAAAGCATTGCCGTTCTGTGCCTGATCGGCGGATTCGGAAACCTCGCCGTTGACCTTCCGTGTAAGCGCCTTCTTGGCGAAAGCAGGCCGAATATCCTCTTCACGGTCCTCCTCTTCCTCATCGTCCGACTGGCCGCCGAGAAGAGCAATGTCCTCACCACTGTACACCATGCATTCCAGTAGTACAGGGATGATCTTGCCGAGATATGGTTCCAGCGCTCTCCAGAGGTTGTCGTGCTCGCCAACAGCCAGCCAGAACTCGGCGGCTTCACACGCCAACTCCTCGTCATCGCACTTTTGCTGGGTAATTATGTAGTCAACGAGACCGCTGATGTGCGGCTGGAGTTTGTCTGGACGGGTCTCGACGAGGTGGACAAAGGCGCGGCAGACTTGTCGTCGAACATCGGTGTTGTCGTCGCTGGCTAGGATAAAAAGGTGCTGCAGGAGGTCGTCGACAGAGTTGAGCATAGCTTGAGACTCTCGAGGTGTGAAAACGTTGATAGCTGTCAAGGCACCGGCTCTAACCTTGGGCAGCGGGCTCTTGGTGGCAGCGATGAACTGGGGTAGGACATAGTTGAGGGGTCGCTGACCGTTGACCTCCTTTGTCAGCTGGCGGAAGTTGTCCTCGCAGATCTTGGCGAGGGCAGACATGGCGCCCTCCTGCGCCTGGTTGGAAATTTGCCCGGAAGTGTTGCCCACAAGATCGAGGAGCTGGGGCAGCAGCTCAGGCCAAGTGAGCAGCCCACCGCGGCGGATAACCTCTGTCGCAATATTTCCTGCAAAGTTGCGAATCTGGGAGTTCTTGTCTTGGATACACATGGGAACAGCCATCTTGATGAGCTGTAGGCTGGATTCGGGGATAGATTTCCACTCGGTGCGAACATTGTTCTTGAGCATGATGCCGGCAGCGGACCGCACCAGATGGAAGTCTTGCTCGGAGAATTGGAGGCCATCGGGAGGCGAGGAGCTCGAGAAAAGGTAGGCGAGGTAGTTGTTGATATCAGGCGAGTTCTTGGCCTGCTGAAGCATCTGCGGAAAGAAAACATGGTCAGCTCGATGCCGGCGCAACCATTGCGACGGAGAGTGGGCGAACGCACTAGATCAGCCTGCTTCTGGGCAGTCTTGTCGAAGCCGCTGAGAGAGTTCTTGAGGCACGCAGCAAGCTGCTGCAGCGACTCGGGTGAGGGTTGCCAGGACATGGCTGTGACGGTCCCGGAAAAGGTCTAAGTGTCGCGGAGGGCGAATGTTGTGGGATGGAGGCGCGCAAAAGCGGAAGGGAAGTCTGGGGGCGTCTTTCACATCGGCCGAGCTCTTTGGCTTCTACAACTCGACAGTCAGCAATGCGCAAGGCTCAAGCAAAATTGAGGGCTGAGGGCTGAGCAAAAGATGTTGAGGCTCCGAGGGGCAAAGGCTTGACAAGTGAGCGGTGGAATAATGGATATGGGCATATGGGTACAGCTGGGATGGGAGTGGGCAGCAAGCGAACGTGCCCCTCAGATGCAGGGATGTGCAACACCGTGGGGCCACACTTTGATGGGAGCTTGAGTCGAACTTACCCGGCTCTCTCCAGGTTCTTGATAGTATCTCCGGCCTTTGCTATCGAGGGGCACGGAGGCGTGGGAGTGCCCGTGGTGGAAGTGGCTACAGCGTCGCTAAAGCTGGAGACGAAAAGACGGAAGCAAAGGAAGAATACCGATGAGGCGATGCTTCCAAGTCGAGATGAAAGAAGCACAGCTACCCGCCAACAGAAGGAAGTTTTGGTGTAGAGGACAAACGAGGAGAGAGCGGAGGCTCAAGGGCAGCATACACTTGCTACTTTGGGTTAGGCCGGGCGCGATGAGGGAAGCACGGCCCCCTCTCGCACAGAGTAGACCAACCAAAATCGACCTGAAATACGCACCCGAGACTGCTGAGCCCTGTGCCAAAATCAGGGGTCCAGAGAAAAAAATTCAGTGGCGGGGTGCGATAACGATAACCCGCAGGGTCAAGGGTTGCCGAAAGAGGTCACTGCAAACAGCCAACGCTTTCCCTTCTCCCGTCACTAATATCGAGGGCAATGTAGCAATCAAGCACCCTGCTATTGAAAACGCGAGCAATGCGCCGCGATCATGTGCATCGTACAAATAACATCTGTGCCCAAGTACCGACTTGCAAAGATCCCGCTCTAGTCCAAAGGCTCCTCTTTGCATCCCGAAAATGGAAATGTCATTATCTCCCAGGGCATCGCTGCCAGCTCACCTCAAATACCGCCCAATGCACTTATGTATCACCGGTGAAACACAAACCACCATAAAGCCGTAGCTGGTCCTGGGTTAGTAACTCCTGGTATCGGCGGTCTGGTGCTTGCCAAAGGCATGAGGACGTGCTCAGGAGTAGTCGAAGCAAGATATTGCAATTGCACCTAGACTGCAACCCTTCTTGAGTCCTTGCGGGCCTAACGGAGATGATGGCATCCCAGGTAGCGTTCAGAATGTATCATTGTATCATTCACAAAGCGCGCAGGTTCAGCCCGAATTCAACAACTCTGACTTGTCGATAATCCTCCCAACCAAAGGAACAACAAGCTGCTCTCGTACCACACGCGTGTTCCCGTGGAATGACACTCGTTTGTCTTAAGCCACCCGTCTGTGTATCACGGCGGAATCATCCGGAGCCGAGCATCATTCATGTCGTAACCGTTTCACCCCCCCTTTGAAAGCTTCTCGGCTAAGTGACATGCGTGGTCGCTCAACAGCCCTTCTTTCCACCGACTGGATGCCATAACTGCCTCTCCTGGAATGGTCGACTGGAGAATAAGGATTCTTGTTGCCAGGGAGCACGCTTCCGGTACCTGGGCCTAACGATGGACTGCGTTTGTGGCAGCCAGCTGATGGTGGTGACCACGGAGCTATGAGGTCCCTGTGTGCCCAGGACAAGCTCTGTCATGCGAAACTTGTAAAAGACTCCTTCAAGCCGCTGATGGCTTGGCCCCTGACTGCTGCAACCTCTCCAAGACAACCTGGACAATCGTCTTGAAGGCCTCCATCTCCTCCTCCACCGTGCCGCCCATGCCCGCATTAGCAAAGCTCACCGAGTTCGTCACATAGACCGGCAGCTGTGCCTTCCGGGCCAGTAGCTTAGCCAACCGCGTGGTAAATTCCACTGATGACTCTGACGAGTAAAGTGTCGTGGACAGCGGCTGTGTAGGATCAAGCCTCTGTCAAACCCCCCCACGGATTAGTAATGGTATTTGCGTATCTTTGAGGCCATACTTACGTTGGGCAGGGCGTAGACGAACGAGCCCATGGCGACAGGGGCGGCGACTTCATCTTGCGACGCTGTTGTCATGAACAGCACAACCGACTTGGCCTTCGTGGACAGCCGGAGGTAGATGCGGGTGTCTAGGGAGCGGGGTAGGGGTACGGAGAGCTCGACTGTATCTGTGGCCATGGTGACGATGTGGGCTTAGCTCAAGCAGTGTGCGATAAGGAGGCAAGTTGAAATGTCCCGTCTCACGAGGTACGCGAGTGTTGTGTGAGCGGATCTCCTAGGAGGTCCGAATATTGTAGGTAGAAGGTGGTTGACCAGCAGGCTTGGCGTCTTCGGTTCCTCTGACAAAGCGGTGGGGAAAATTTTGACTAGGATCTCACAGTACGGTCTGTAAAATAGTTAATAAATCATGGATGATCTTTTAGAAAAGTCTTATCATCTCATGAGCTGTCGTTGTTGTTGCAATGGAAGTCACATCAACCTGGAGTTGAATCTCCAAATCACATGATTCCCCAACGTCAGTCTGCCCCACGGTAAATCGCACTCTGGCTCCGCAAAAATGATTGTCGACTGATATGGAGAATGGGCAAAAGATGAGTTCAGTCCGATTTTAATCTCTCATTCTGAGATTATGTCAATTTTCATCGCTTCTCGTCGAGCCTGAGGAATCCATAGATTGGGTTTTGACTTCCTTCATTTTCTGTAAAATTTCCGCGTTTCTTCACCTTATCACCACTACTACTACCCCGCCATGACCCTTTCATGAGCTTCAACCTTTGGACATATACACCCCTGTCTTGAGGCCGCCGCCATGACTCAACTCGACGATGGACACTCGATTGAGATAGTCCCGGACGACAGCTCCTGGGGTGGCGTAGAGGAGAATATGGAGGATCCAGAAGAAGTTCGCGTCATCTTTTGTGCCTTGGACTCTTTCTTGTGAGTAGATATCAGAGGGAGATGCCGTTTATTGCATTGAGCTGTCCATGGTTTTGCTTGGTTTCAGTCCAAGTTGATACTTTATGTACCTGGCTGGCTGGTTTATGTTTGAGTTTATCGGCCAAGTGGCTTGCTCAATGGCATTTCTTTTTACGACCTGAACCCTTGAACCCAAGCTCCCAAGCTGATATCGACGTCTAGTCAATACGCCAAGGTCTCTCACTTCAACGTCACCCATCTCCGTCGTCAATCCTTCTACGCCCTTCCTCAAGCCCAGTGGCAGCTCCTTGCCGCGCCCCCCTTCAACTTCCTCGACACCCTCGAAAAGACTGACGACGCCATCGACGAGAATGCCGACCTCGCTCGCACCATCGCCCGCTACGGGCTCCAGTCCTTTCGCATGATGACAGCGGACCCCGATGGCAAGGACCTGACTATGCCCCACGAGTGGGCTGGCGTCGCCAAGCACTCCGACGTTGACAAAGCTAGAAGCACGATTCGTCAGTTCTACCGGGATTGGACTGCCGCTGGTGCTGCCGAGAGAGAGGCTAGTCATGGTCCCATCATGAGAGCCCTCAAGGCGGAGAAAGAGAGGCACCCCGACAAGGCGCCACTGAATGTGCTCGTGCCGGGTGCCGGACTGGGTCGGTTGGTTTTTGAACTAGTTGCCAACGGCTACACAGCCGAGGGAAACGAGATCTCCTATCACCAGCTCCTGGCCTCATCCTACATCCTCAACTGCTGTCCCGCAGCTGAGCACCACACCATCTACCCCTGGGTTCACAGCTTCTCCAACCATCGTACGCGGGCCAACCATCTCCGAAGCTACCGCGTCCCAGACGTCCACCCGGCTTCTGTCTTGGCCTCTACCCCGAATCCAGGAGAAATGTCCATGTGCGCCGCCGACTTCCTCTGCCTGTACGCAGATGAAGATCACAAGTCACAGTACGACGCTGTAGCAAGCGTCTTCTTCCTAGACACGGCGCCCAACCTGATTCGGTACCTCGAGGTTATCCGACACTGTCTTCGACCTGGGGGCGTGCTCATCAATGTGGGGCCCTTGTTGTGGCATTTCGAGAACAATGCCCCTGGTAATCACGGCCAAGATGATGATGGAGACGGCGAGCACGATCAGAAGGCCACATCAGGAATCGCCGATCCAGGAAGCTTTGAGCTGGCCGATGATGAGGTTATTGCACTCTTGGAGAAGCTAGGCTTCGTCGTCGAATGGCATGAGACGGGTATTGATGCACCGTACATTCAGGACAGCGAGAGCTTGCTACATACGACGTACAAAGTCAGCACATGGTTGGCTCGCAAGCCGTTGGATGCAGAAAGCTCATGATATGAAGGGACGCGAGACGAATTACATGCATATAGAAGAGTGTAAATGAACAAACATGTTAACTCTATCGCACGATCTGTATTCGCGTAAACTGCCACTGAATGGCCTTATCATACACTACTTCAACCACTTCTTTAGAGCTTCGACGGAGGAGCCACCATGAGCTCCCCTCTCTGCCATAGGGCACCGCCATCAATAGCAATTGCCTCACCATTGACGTGCGATCCCGCCCGACTCGCGAGATACACCACGACACCCGCAATATCCTCCGGCTTACCCAGTCTACCCATGGGGTTACTCTTGCCAATCTCGTCAGCACCGCCCGCCAGCTCCAACAGCCCGTTTGACATCTTGCTCGGGAAGAAGCCCGGGCAGATCGAGTTAACAGTAATGTGCCTAGGTCCCAGCTCCATGGCCAGGTTTCGGCCCAGATGCAGCACAGCCGCCTTGCTAGCAGAGTAGCCGTACGTGCCCTGCGCGCCGATCGTCCCGACTGCCAGTCCCGCAACGCTCGAAGTAATGATGACGCGGCTCGGGTCCTGAAGCGACGCGCTCTTCTCGAGCAGAGGCGTGAACAGGCGGATCGTGTTGAACACGGCCTTCACGTTGAGATCCATGACCTTGGCAAACGCCGAGTCCGGGTGCGTGTCGAAGCTCTCGCCCCACGTGGCGCCCGCGTTGGCGAAAAGAATGTCGACGCGGTCGGTGTGCTTCTTCACCTGCTCCAGGAGGCTCTCGACGCCGGCGAGCGTGGATGAGTCCGCAGGGGCGGAGATGGCCACGGCGCCTGAGGAGAGGTTGGGGAGGGCGTTGAGGGCCTTGCATGCTGCTTCGCAGGCGGCGGCTTTACGGGAAGAGATGAAGACCTTGGAAGCGCCTGATTGAAGAATCCTGGGGGCATGTTAGCTGCGTTCAGTGGTGATGGGGCAAGGCGAGATGTGGTGAGTGACGTACGCGGATGCTGCGTGGAGGCCTAGACCGCGAGAGCCACCCGTGATCACAGCAACCTTTCCCTTGAGGGAGAAGAGGGAAGGGAAGTTGTCCAACTGAGCCTCAGCCATGATGACGTTTCCGTGATTGTATTAGATGATGTTGGGTGAATGAGCTGCTAGCGATGATGACAAGTCGTCAATTGCAAGATGAGAATGACAATGACCAAAAGTTCATAAGCGAACAGCGCTACAATAAGCCGTCTGTAGTTGCAAGGCTATATCATGCAGACAAGAGTTTCATAGAAGTAGTCGTCGGGAGTTTGAAGAAAAAGGAAAGTTACAAGTTATAGCAGAACCGACGGCAAGCTTCCCCTTTGACGTCGCGGCATCGGACTCTGTCTGTATGAGGATATGATTCGCGGGGGGGCGTCTCGGCCATTGCGGGGAGGAAGATGCCGAGGCTCAGGGCCGTTTAGTGGGTCCTTCGTCGGCAATTTGGCATTTTGGGGAGCGCTCCAAGATGAGTAGGGAAAGGAACTCGGCCGAAAGAATACTTTTCGACGATTTGCACATGCAGGATCCTTTGCGGGCAAGGTCGACGATTTGGATTTATGCATTCAGCTTAAACGCGACGCGCAAAGATGATATGCCAAAAAGCTGAGGATCGTGTCTCCGCGGTTGGCGTCATGATCTACGAAGGCGTTGAGCCGTCAACGAACATTGTCTCTCAGGATCAGTTTCAACCTCTTGAATCAAAATCTGCACCATGAATAAAATCTGACATAATAATGTTTATCGACGTGCAAATTCGTTGTCAAAGCTGCTATACAAACTGACTGTGACCTGCAGCCCAAATTCAAACACACAACTTAACCCAGCGAATAACTCAGTCTCACCAGGAAACAAAAGAGACCGTCAACGCACTTTAAAGCACCCATAACATAAAACCCGGAGAGTCCGGGCTCATCCGTGTGCGAAGGCTGTATGTTGCCCAAAACGTACCGCGGTTGCTTGGCGAGTTCTGTTCCACCTTGCTCTCTCGCACATCCTTTCCAATTCCAGCATGCAAACAAGAATTCATATCCAAGACAGAATGATATGTTCCCATCAAATATCCGCAGTACCTGTTCAAATCATCCAAATATCAAAAGACACGTTAAAAAAAAAAAAAAAAAAAAAAAAAAAAAAAAAAAAGAAACAAACAAAAAAAAAAAAAA
>JADBHU010000783.1:0-30599 GCA_017140155.1 Fusarium devonianum
GGCCCGCCCATCGGGGGCGGAGGTGGAGACATGAAGTGGCCGTCCATCGGCATCGGCATCGGCATCGGCCGGGGAACCGCTCCGTCGAAATGTTTTCGGGAGCCACCGCTCTTACGGCTACGTCCACTTCGGCTGCTGCGGCTGCTGTTGCTACTACCACTTGCGTAGCGATCGCTGACCCAGTAGAGTTGGGTGTGTGGCTCGCTGAAGTAGGACACGGAAGAGCCCCCGGATCGGGTCGACCGGTCGTCGCGGATGTCCCGTGTTTTCTTTTTCAAGACCGTAGCTCCGTACGGCGCCCCGGCTACCCAAGATATGAACTGGACGGAAATGGGCTGCTTCTTGGGGAGCTTGGTGTAAGTCGTGGTCCATTGGGATGAGGTAGTGCTGAGGCTAGCTAGGCGATCGCCCGAGTACACGGATGAGCTGCCGGCGTATGAGCTGGGCGACATGGTTGACGGTAGAAGAGGCAATTCGTAGTTGGAGCGAGATGAAGTGTGCAGCTGTTGGTATGGTCTCCACAATTGGACGGCCGACTTCGTCTTCGTATCGTGTTCAAGCAAACAGGCAACTATATTTCCTCTAAAGGCGTAGCAGCAAGCAGTAGAACCAGGTTGGCTCCCTGTCTGGGACTAGAGACAGACAGCAAGGGCTAAGGAAAAGTATAAGGTATGTGAAAGAGTAGGAAGAGGCGGGTATGGGGCGAAAGTTATAGTTCACAAGATCTGTTCTAGACTATGGTATAGCTGGGGCTGCGCGAACTGTACGAATTGTCGCCTGGTTCGGCTGCCTTGTTTAAGCATATCGCATTCTGCGGGCGACGAGAAGAGAAGCGGGCTACGCGATCTTTCTCTGAACCTGCACATTACTCTGCAGGCTCTATCTACAAGAGAGGCAAGTACCGGCAGGGGTGTGAAAAGGGTGTGGGCGTGGTACGTGGTGCAACAAATTCTTGTGCGTGCGAGCCTACAGGACACGACGGCCCCATTGTGATGTATCGTGCCGGCACATTGCAGCTACCAATGGATCTCGGTGACGGTGATTTGGAGAGTAGGTCCCGCGACGCTCTGCAAATGGGGACCAGAAGCAGGCAAGGGGCGCTGGATGCTGTGTGAGCTGGGTGGTTGTACGCCCCGTCCGCCTTGCTTTAGAAGAGAGATGAGGGGTAGGAGTGACAATGGATTGTATAACGTAGATGAGGGTGTGCAGCGTTCGAGGTTCTTGGGCGAATAGATAGAGCAATGCGAGCGCGGAGATGAATGCTGGTGAAGAGACTTGGTGAGGGTGGTTCACCAGCGGGTCTATAGCCCGGCTCGGGACGTGAAGATAAGGCGTCAGCTCAATGGAGCTGGTAGGTTGTGAAAGAGGGGAACGGATGACACGATAGAATCCGCTCGACTACGAGCCGAAACAGGATCCCGCAATACAGAGTCAGAACGTAAAGAGTGGACAACAGCCCTAGAGTCTTGAAACTTGCCCGAGACAAGGACCTATCTGCAATCACGACAGGGACGCCCGGGATAAGCACAACGAGGGTTGATGAGCTTGGTGGGACTTGCAGCATCAAGAGGGAGCCAATGATCCCACAAGACAGGGAGAGCGAGGAACTCATGCGAACCAGCCATCGACGCCCGACAACAACGACGAGATGCAACGGTGCGCCCGGCCCATGTAGTCCTCTGCGGGTGCCTCCTCTGCCTCTCCTCCTGCATCAGAGGGCAGAAGATGTTGATAGCAAGTGAGGCTGCAGATGAAGGCCCGGCACGCAGACAAAAAGCCCCATCCGCGTGTGTGCGCGTGGTCTCCGAGACATGCGGGCGCGGCCACATTTCACACGAGGTTGGTCCGGTCGAGTCGCAAGGTGGAAGCATTCGAGGGCGACGATTGGATATCAGCACAGCGTGGTGCGGGGGGTGCGTTCTGCTGCAAGCAGCCGCGGGTTCAATTCGTTGGCTTGCTGCAGTCAGCAGAGGGGAATATACAGGACAAGGAGTAGGGGATGAAGATGGGCTCAGAAGGGTTTTATCAATTCGGGCTGCTGCTTTGGTGGATGGAAAGGGTTGTGGTGGACTGGAATGTTCTTGGGACAATACTACGTATGGTAGTATGCGTTATGTCAGAATATTGCACTGTCGGTGTTGCAACCATTGGGACAGCCGGATAAACAGATGAGCGCTGCAAGATAAATGCATGTGAATGAAACCAAAGAAGCACATTTGACCAAGTGTCCAAGCAGGGCTGACGTTCCTAGGATCAAAGTTCGATGGACGCCCGATGGAGTGCATCTGCGTGTTATTCCAAGCCTTGAGCCAGACTCTGAGGTGGTTGGACTAGCGAGACGTCGCAATGTATCGCCCGTCTTCTTCGCCTAGAAGCGAAGTTTGATTACGGATCAATATATGTTCAGTGTTGATGAGGGCGATACCGTAATTCTGAAAAGTTGTCCAAACAGTAGGCCTGGCCGCGTATGGCCAGTATTGGCCGCGATCATGGCATCTTGGCTAGACAGATGGCTCCCTACACGAAACAGCGAACCGAATACTTGGGCTGGCCTATGGTTGGCCATCCTAGCTCTCGGCAGTGGGAACGCCAACCACTATTGCACCAGCTTTTGGAGGAATATTGATATCATCTTCACCCTGAAACTGGTGTGCTCGATATAAAGTAGCTGACTGGCCAGTTTATCGTGAACAGCAATGGGTACGCAAGCAGACTACACAACTTGGCAACTCAATAGATAGTCATTGCGCATTGGCTTCGGGAACTGGCCTCTTGGCACAACCAAGCAAGGTTGCAGTCTTGAGTCGCGCAAGATGCAGCAAGGTCGGACAACTTGGATGCATGTGTTGTCACAACTCTGCCAGAAGGCCGTGGTAAAGGCCAGCACGCTCTCCCGCTTTCGAAGTACAATACCTAAAGCTTGGAACGTCAGGGATGTTATACGAGAGGCTGGAGAAGAGGCAGAAGCGATTCAATCCATGAGAGACACAACTGTGCATGTTGCCTGAGGAGCCGCCGAGCGACATCCATGGCGGAAAGGCGTGGATGTACACACAATCTCACCCATGCCCCCTAAGTAAAGTTAACCCATGCTCCACTTTTTGGATACAAAAGTGGGGGGTTTTGAGGCAAGTTAACCCGTGCTTTTTCTCTTGTGACTTCTAATTAGCCCTATTAAAGCATTACTTAAGTTATTAAAGCATTATATATATTCCTCTCTACTTCTAATCTAATCCCTAAACTAATCCTAAACTAACCCTATACTAGCCCTATACTAACCCTAGCCTTTTAAAAAGTTATTTTTTATATATTTCTTTATTAACATATTATAGTCTATTAATATATTAATATATTAAAAGTGGAGCGTGGGTTGACTTTACTTAGGGGGCATAGGTGAGGTTGTGAATACCTAGTGGAAAGGCATCTGAACTTAACCTTGTAACTTTGGTATGAGTGGTCGCTCCTTGGCTGATTAGAATGTAGGAAAACCGGGAAGCTCAGCAGGATAGTGGGTAATAATAGGTGGATCTGAAGCGGACCCGGCCTTTTGTGGTCTCTGCTGAGCAAATATTGTGAACCCCCGAAGTGATCGTCGGAGGAGCGCGCTGTGACGCCGTAAGCCGGCCTATTGGTCGTTGGTCGGGTCGGCCGAGGATCGTCGTTCCGTGCTGCGAACCCATCCGGTCGGAGGAGATGACTGTATTAAGGAATGTGATGAGACGGAGACAATTTTCGAAGGAATATTTGTGGCCACAACTTTGGACGAAACATAGGCAGGGCTATACAGGAGCGGGAGTACCTTTGACGGGGCGGAATGTAGATTAACGGCAGTCAACTCGGCTTCCCACCTTGACGCCACTGGGAAAAAGGACTGCATATCCGAAGCAGGGCACTCTCCATGCTCCAGCCCTTGAGCACAGGATGAATATATAATTTTCCAGATATTACTAGTAGAACCTGGGGGCCCAAAACGCTTGGGACATGTTCTCGGCCTCGGGGAAAAGCTAGTGGGGCTTAGTTGGTTGCCAACCTGGAGAAGCCGACAACAGAGCCATGACGCTCAGACGGATTGATGGATGGATGATTGAGGGTTTTGAACATTATGTGGGTGCCGGCGCCTAGGCAACAGACTCATCATGACAGCGATCAAGAGACGGGACTCGTCACCATTTACGTGAAGCGTCCGTACTTACTGAAACAAGGGACACGAGGCCGCCCGAAAATAGAGCCGTAAGGGCTCTGCGAGCGAGTTCTGTTGCAATGACGCAGGAATGAAACCTTTCGGGCCCGCCCCAACTCCAAGTGCTGGGCTATGCTGGCGCTCCAACTGGCGCTCCAACGGGCGCTGAAACCACTGGGCCATTGTCCTCGAAACGGGCAGCCTGGGTTCGAGGCCACCAATCAACACGGCTTGCTCCTGGTCTGAGCAGCTCCAGCAAAACCCGCCCGTGCATCGACTTGAACACCCCCGACTCGCCTCGAAGCTGGAGAAGTGATTGATGGAGATTTTGTGACCTATCGCGAACAGAATACACAGCCTGAGCCTGCCGACGGCGTCCATGACGGCAATGAAATCTCCTGGGAGTTAACTCTACTGCCCTCGCGTGCTTCAAGCTTTCGTACTTGACTCCTGGGCGACCTATTGGCGACCTCAAAATCAGGTCCGAGGAAGAATTTAGAAAAACTTAGGTGCAGCCCAGAGTCGAGCCCTATCCCCCTTTTGGCCTAGTACCCACAGAGGCCTTCCCCTTTGCAGACATCGCTTTGGGTTAGTTAGACCCGCTGGAGCCCGCTGGGGCCCCCCTTACGGGTGCTGTGGTGCGGCGCTTGATGTCTCCTATTGGCATGAATTCCCTCCTTCGTCCCCGCTGCTACCTCCTGCTAGCCACTCACTTGTCCGCTCGCTCCCTCTCCAAACCCGCTTCGCTTTCTTGGCTTTTCCAGTCTGTCCATCCCGTCAATCCCATCGATCCATCCGTCCAAGCCAGAGTCAAACATCATCATCATCGTCAACACAGTCACCTTCTGACGCCCTGGTCAGCGTCGGCAATTACCTCTCGAACCCGACATCCTTCGTCTTCGATTCGTCCCCGGCTCGAATCTGCCAATCTGCACTGCGCCCTTTGGCCATTGGCTCACCCGACCGCTGTCCCCGATCCTCGTAACCCCTTGGACACGAGTTGGACTTCACGCCCGACGACGGACGACTCCTGGGGCACGCCCTTGCCGGCGTTCCTGGCCTGAAGCCGCGGGTTCCATTCTCACCACGCCATGGATTCTTCCAACGACAACGGCTCCGGCAACGAGCGTCGCTCCCCCAGACGCTCGCGTTCGTTGAGGCTGTCCACTGGCACTGGTGCTACCGACGATGACTACGACCTCAGCGCCTTCATGGTTGCCGACGGCTTCCGACCCTCCGACAATGCCGTCTCTTCGTCCTCTACTCATTCGAACTCACACCCTCAACCCGAGCCACTGCCTTCTGCGTCCGAGGCTCAATTTCAACCAAGCCCTCTTCTAGAATCCCCGCAGCTGCCACCCCCCGTTGCTCGAGCCTCTTCACCTGAAATCACTCCTGCTATCAGAAACCGACCGTCTAGTATCTCGAAGCCGCCTCGGACCCACGACTCGCTCGCTCTCCGAAATGATGGCACGTCCGCCGCGGGTCAGTCTCATGCACGCAATGTGCCCAGCCTGTCGTCCGACTCCCCTGTTATCCGTGCAGAAAGTCCATACACTGGCCCTTCCGGTCCATCACACCCTTATCAAATGTATCCTCAGCGAACCATGAGCACAGCAACCACGTCAACTACGGCCCCTGCTGTTGTTTCCGAAGATCCTTCCTACGCAGGCCCCCGCGGCCCTACTCACCCTTATGCTCTTTATACCCAGAATACCACATCGGGGGAATCTAGTGATTCGTCAATTCCGGTGGGCTTCAACGGGATGGGATCGAGCTACCAACGGCAACTTGGACCCGATGGAGAGGAGGCAGGAGATTTGGTTGGCCCATTGGGTCACTTGGAAGAGCTGCCGCCTTACACACGGTACCCGGATTCTTCCTTTGTCCCGAAACCCACCACGCAGACGCCACCTAGTGAGCCTCCATCGCCAGATACGACTATACCTGGTGCTGGTGGCATTGGCATAGCGACCCGCAACCCCGAATTTTCCTCGACGGACGACGATCTGGCTTTGCCAAGAACGCGTCCTTCAGTCAGAAGTAACACATCTGAGAATAGCCACCATGACATCAACACAGCCGCTGCTGAGGTTTCTGAGAAGCCTACCGTCAACAAATGGCAAAGGCGGGCTAAGAAGAAGCTCTGGGGAATTGTCCCTTACTGGGCTATCTGCCTTTTGACCGTGGCCTTGGTCTTGATGGGCATCATCCTGGGTGCTGTTATAGGGACCCTATTCTCGAGACACAATTCTCCGCCTCCCCCTTCTGAAGAGTGAGTCCAGCTCCGAATCTGAGCCGGGTATGCAGCACTAACCGTTATTCAGCGAATACATCAGCACGCCAGTCACGACTACTATCGATCCCGTAGCCATCACTGCCGTCCCCAGCAACATAGCACCCATGGCAACGGGTCGTTTCTCGCTTCCCAGTATCGAGCCAAGCCAGTCCAGTAGGTCGTGCTTCAATGACTCGACTCAGGCACAGGCCTGGTCCTGCATGATTACATTCCCCATGTATTCTGTCGACATCAGCAATGTCAGTGATAGCTCGGCCACCGAGGGAATTTCGTCCTACACTTTCACTCTCACAGCTGCGCGTAACGCTTCCAAGAACAAACTCTTCTGGGGTACTCAGCCTCCAACAATCACTGACCCACGCTCGATGAAGCTGGTAAACGACACCTCCGAGTCAGGACGAGGCCCTGCATGGTGGTTGAGGCAAAAGTACGACAAGACCGTTGTTGTGTCCGAAAAGGACTTCGATCAACTGGACAAACGAGGATGGGGCGATGACTATGTTTATCAAGACGACGATGACGACGAGGACGAGGACGAGGATGAGGACGAGTACGACTATTATGGCTCGCCGCATAAATTTTCCACCAAGTCCAAGGTTGCCAAAGATGGTGACAAGCCTTGGATATGCACCTGGCCCGACATATTACTCGACATTTACATCTATCCAGAACAGAACGCCAGTGTGCCATCGTTTGCCCGATCGTCCGCGTCCACTGTGGATACTGCACCATCTGCTACGTCTTCCTCTTCTGATCCCCAAGAGACGAGTTACTACGACAAGGATCTTCTTCCTTATCCTCAGGTTGTCAAGATGGTAGAGCGTCGGGTGCTATGGAATGAAACATCCACAGCAACCTGCCGCCAGGTTGAAGTTTGTGACCAAGGAACGAACTACACTATGCTCGCTGACTCGAAGGGCCATCCCATCGAGGTTGTTATTGTCGAAACCACGGAAACATTTACCACAGAGCTGCAAGAAGGTCCACGGATCCGTAAAATGTCAAAGCGCGATCATGCTCGGCATTTGCTCCAACGGGATCTCCTCGAACTTTCCGATTGCGGTTGTTTATGGGTCTCTACATGAGAAGAAGGTTGTGAAGGAATAACCCTCAATCTGATTTATATATGACGGCTAGTCATGTAAGAAGGGGTTTATTATCATGGTTGTCACGCTTGTCACGAGTCTCCTTCGTACTCCATTTCTTTGAGTTCAATTTGGCGCTACCACACAGAAACTGGGTCGGTGTCTAGCGGAGCGATTTCTCATCGCCGTCGCGTTTGGGCCGCTTTGCTTTATATGTTTTTATTTTAGTGCACCACGGGAGAAGGGATTGGGAATCGCGCAACGGATTGCATATTGGTTTACAGACTGGACGGGGAATGGGAAACAGGAAATCTGGAGTTTTAGGAGCGACTGCTCGCATCAAAATGCCACCGTATTGAATACTGCAGCTCTAAGAGGTCACCTGTGTATTCTGTTCGTGGCGCCATCAACTTTGAGCAAGTTTTCAGCTGTGAATGTAACAGAGAGCTTGGGATAAGGGTAGATAGAGCTTGGGATAAGGGTAGATAGAGCTTGGGATAAGGGTAGATAGAGCTTGGGATAAGGGTAGATAGAGCTTGGGATAAGCGTAGATAGAGCCTGCGGTGCATGGAGGATGGTGATACCGGTCTCCGGCCGCCGCTGTTGTGCAATTCACGATAATGATTTCTGTATGATCATACTAATTCCTATTGAAAGAGCCAAGGTTACTGCAGTGTATGGTAAACACAGAGTCACTTGTATGACGCTACATCGTCTACCGAACCAACTCTGGTCTCTTCAGGGCGTACTACTAAAGTGCTGTTTGCCTGGATATCCTTGCAGAAACCAACACCGGCTGAGTAAGTGGTCTAGCTAAAACCGCTTGACACAAGAGCCCCGAGACAATGAAGACGGGTCCCACGGTGATTCTGTTGCTGCCGAAGAGACCTCCCACCGCGACGTGACCTCGTCCTGATGCGGACTGCTCATGTGCGCCAGCGCATCGTCCTCAAGGGGTGGGCTCGGGCTAGAAGCCACCACTTCGTTCCTCTCCGGGCCAATTGGCCGTCACTGGGCGGCGCTAGACGCACCCGCCTCGTTGTCGGGCGTCTCGCGGATCTCGTTATCGACAATGTCCTTTCTGCCGTCGCGAAAGTCTCGCATCAGAGAGAGGAAGACGGAGTTTTTCCACTTCTCGCCGTCCTCGTGCTGGACTGACTCGAGGAGTCGCTCGGCGACGTCGGCGACATCAGACTTGGGTTTTGAGGCTTCCGTGGGATCTGAAAGTACAGGCTCGGCTGTCTCGAGGGAGAGGTTTGCAATATCTGGGGTCTCCAAGGCTTCATCCTTGGTTATTGTATCTTCGAGGTTCGTTTCAGGGGCAGTCTCTTGCTTCGCGGCGCTTTCGGCTTCTGTGAGGGCTGCGTCGTTGAGTTCTAGTTCGCGCGCCATCTGGTCCATCATGGCATCGACTTCTGTCATGTTTGCGCCGCTGCCGTTGCTCGCCATCCACTTTGACATTTCGTCGTCGAAATCAGCCTCGACCCCAGGTCTTTGTGCTGCCGCTGTATTGCCAGCCATCATTCCGCCGCTGGTCTGGCCATAGCGTGGCGCGAAGCCAGCGTTGGGTTGTGTAAAAGCAGCTTGGAAGTTCATTTGAGGGCCTGACTGCATCTGAGGGGCGGTCTGCGGAAACCCATTCTGCAACGGCTGCCGTTGCTGGTTTTGGTTGCTGAAGCGGCTGAAGTCGGCGGCCCAGTTGCTGACATCTACAGCAGGAGATTGACGGCCGTGAAATGGTGAAGATTGCCCGTTGTGAAAGGCTGGGCCATGGCCTTGTTCCAAGACTGCGGCATGGGCAGCCAACCTTCCTGCAGCATGATGATGGGGCACTCCAGGTAAAGCAGCTGGGCCATCCATGAATGTGTCGAAGCCATTCTGGCCTTGCATATGTTGTGGTGTAGATCTGAAAGCCTGGAAGCCGTCAGTTACAAGCATAAAACTGCAGACGGTTTCATGAACTTACAGCATGTCCTTGGGGACCGGCGCGGCCTACAAGCCGATCTTGGTGGTGGCTAACGTCTTGACTTTGGTGATCCACGAGGTGCTTGAAGGGCGTCCCTCCGCTACAAGAAGCATCCGCCATTATTGTGTACGTATCTGTGTAAGATGTTGTGCGGGTGAAGCGGCTATCGAAAGCGGCGAGAGTACCAGAGTGCCTCGGCCAACTTGGTGGCGGGGTGTCAGGTCAACGGCAGCAGATAGTTGGCGTTCTTATATATAGTAGGGATATTCAGAGGAGATCTGGCTTTAAAGCGAACAGTGTCTGGTATAATGGCGATACAAGGTGTGCAAACTGAATGTGAGTGAGGTTGTGTAGATGAATAATCCAGAAAGCGTACATGAACTCGTTCAAGTCCGATGCCCGGTGGCTCGTGATTCTGGGATGGCTCCGCTCTGCCGCCGTCCGGGGAAGCCTGCGCCGAGGTACCTTTTAGCGCGGCATGGGAGCCCCATCGGAGCCAAAGCGGTAGGTGGGGGGTGGTCAAGTCATGCCTATGTCCACGTGACTGGAACAGCTAGCCAACTGTTCACCACCGCCACAAAGGCGCAAGCCAGGTAGCTCCAGGCTATCGGCGGTATCGTGTCCTCTGTTAGACAACTCCCTTAAATTCAACCTCTCCTTCATAGCGCTGTAACTCTGGCGCAAATCTCAGCAAGATGGTATGTTTCTGGCTGCAAGGTTATTGTCTAAGCTTCCGGGAAATAACCATATGGCATGAACGTAGCTAACTCCAAACCCCCTTTAGGCGGCGCAAGTAATCTCCAACTCTGGCCATGAGGACATGATTGTACGTTCCTTTCCTCGGTCGCGGTGCGACATATAGCTCTGCGGTGCATGAAGGGAGCTTCAGGCGATCCAACTACTCCCCGGTGGTGTCGAACCATACTGACAGCTTCTCAGCATGATGCTGTCCTCGACTACTACGGCCGCAAGCTAGCAACCTGCTCGGGCGACAAGACAATCAAGATCTTCGAGATCGAGGGCGAAACCCAGCGGTTACTAGAGACCCTCAAGGGGTGAGTGCGAAACGACTGCTGGGATACAGAGGAAGAAGGCTGACTCCAACAACGACTGTAGACATGAGGGCGCTGTCTGGTGTGTCGCCTGGGCGCATCCCAAGTACGGCAACATTCTGGCGTCGGCTGGCTACGACGGTAAGGTGTTTATCTGGAAGGAACAGGGCGGACAGACCAGCTCGTGGCAGCGCATCTACGACTTCCCCCTACACAAGGCCTCGGTCAACATTGTCTCTTGGTCTCCGCACGAGGCTGGCTGCCTGCTAGCCTGTGCCTCGTCCGACGGAAACGTGAGCGTTCTCGAGTTCAAGGACAACAGCATCGACCACACCACCTTCGCCGCCCACGGCCTCGGCGTCAACTCGGTCTCCTGGGCCCCCGCTACCACCCCCGGCAGCATCGTCAGCAGCGCCCCTGGCCCCGGCGCCACTGGCAACCGACGATTCGTGACCGGCGGCTGCGACAACGTCCTCAAGATCTGGGCCTTTGACTCTGCGTCTCAGTCCTACAAGCAGGAGAGCGAGCCCCTGACGGGCCACACCGACTGGGTCCGCGACGTTGCCTGGTCTCCCACTGTTCTCCAGAAGTCCTACATCGCCTCGGCCTCCCAGGACAAGACGGTCCGCATCTGGACATCCGACCCCTCAAACCCGACCCAGTGGGACTCCAAGGTGCTCAACTTCGAGGCCGCCGTGTGGCGCGTCAGCTGGTCGCTCAGCGGCAACGTGCTGGCTGTCAGCGGTCAGGACAACAAGGTGTCGTTGTGGAAGGAGAACCTGCGGGGCGAGTGGGAGTGCGTCAAGACGATTGAGGAGTAGAGTCAGCGGCGCGGCGATAAAATACAACTACAGGAGAGCAAGGCGTTCAAGGCACAAAAAGAGGGTGGTTATCTTGCCATGATCTCCCCTGGAACCAGACGTTGGACGCGAAGTGACGGTGCATGCGGATTAGAGCGGCCTGGCTGAGATATGCTTGGTAGGATTCCACCGCATCGAGGGACACAGGAAAATGTCCTGCCCTTGTTGGTAGACGACTGTGGGAAGAGACTCGAACGAATACATATCAACCTTATAGCTGGGGAGCGTGCGTGGGGATGCTATGACTAAAGTAATAGAACTGCAAACTTGAATAATTTTACTGTCGTGTGGTATGATCGTGTGGTACAACTACTATGTACAGGCCCGTCTCTGAGAAGGCCGCGTCGAATCAAGAGTGGGACCTACTTCTTTTACGCCATACCAACTCCGAGCAATCTGGAAAATGCTATCGTAACGTCATTTCGCACCGCTCAGAACTTGAGTCTCGAGATACTCAAACCAAGGGGCCTAAATCATTCATCGTGAATCATGCGAGGAAGCATCCCATAACAACAGCAGCGAACGTGATACCCAGCGCCCCCAACCCAGGTCGCAGATAGTGCGACGCAGAACTGTCATCATCATCACCTCCACTCTCGCCTCCACTCTCGCCTGCCTTGCCGTCGCCGTCGCCCTCATCGGCGCTCTCGTTGCCGTCGTGGTTCAGGACATAGATCTCGCCGGTGCTGTCTGAGCTGAACCACAGGCGGTCCTTGGAGTCCCAGGCGAGGCCGACGGGGCGGAAGCAGTCGTCGGGGCAGTTGGAAAGGTCCGTGTTGTGGAGGATTGGCGTGGTCGCGTTTGTACTGTTGGAGGGGGCCGTGGGACGGCCGTTTTGGAAGGACGCGTAGGAGATTTGGTAGCCGACTGGGTCTTCGCGGTTCCCTGAGATGTGTGAGTGGACAGGACAGTTCAAGGCTGGTGTGCTTAGACGTTGACTTACAGCTGCCATGGAATGAGATAAAGGCCCTGGAGCCATCCTTGTTGAACTTTATGTCGAGCGGCGCCGTGTGGGCCTGGAACGCCAGCACTGGAGAGACATAGTCAGAGTTACACTCTCGATCGCTTGGAGTGCTCTGTTCGTCGGCTCGATCGGCGGGGAACTGATCGCCAGTTTCGAGGTCGCCAAGGTCAGGAAACCCTTTTGTAGACCAGATGGCGTAGCACACGGGATATCCATAGTTCCCGCCCTGATCCTCGTCAGAGCCGTTGAGATAGCCATGGAAATTGAGCTCCTCGCCAGGATTGTCGGCGTGAATATCACGCCCCTTGCGGCTGAGGTTGTCGACCGAATTCTCGACGGAATAGATGCCGCCCGTCTCGGGGTGCTCTGCGACACCAACCGAATTGCGCAGGCCCCAGCCAAGGAGGACGCCCTCAAGATAATCATAAGGCTTTGCTTTCTCATCAGTGCTTAGGGCAGAGATGTTGAAGGCGCGCAACTGGGAATGTCCGGAAGATCGGTCCTCGGCATCCTCATCGTCGTTGGAGGCGCTGCCGCGAGAGACGAGCAGCATGTCGGGATACTTGCGGGACAGGAGCAGAGTCCGCGACGTGTGCCCTGAGTTGCTCATGTTGGAGACGAGGGTGCGGGTGGAGGATGTGCTGAGGGTGGCGGCAGAGGGGTCGTATGGCCACGAATAGACCTCATCGTCGGTTGAGGCGTAGAGAGTACGGCCATCTTTGGAGAGGGCAATTCCATGGTTCAACTGAAGGATGTTAGCGAACAGATACGGTAGGGGGGGGGTATTTGGGGGTTCAAGTGGCTTACATCCTCGTTTTCAAGCAGCGTCGTCTGCTTGCGCACCCGCAGACACGTTCTTCCTTGGTCCTCGAGTTCAAGATGCAACAATCCAACGCCAGAGTCAACTACGATTAGGGCGCCCTCAGTATCGAACAAGATGCCCCGGGGCCGTGAGAAATTCGAGGCAACGAGGCTGTATGCCCAGTCATCCGCAGCGACGGGCGCCGGGTAAGAAGGCTTGAGGTTGTTTATTTTGCACTGGCTCGGATTCTGAGCAGAGGCTATTGAGGAGAGGCCCAGCAAAGAGATCCAGAGCGTTGAGGTAAAGGCAGAGGCGGAGGTGCCGATGCGGGGGAGGGACGCCATCGTGATGCGAGGTTGGAGAGACGGTGAGGAGAAGACGTCGCGAGCGTGTAGGTAGATACGAATACTATCAAGTCCTCGGAGACAAGGTTGCTTGGAACTTCAGACCATCTTATCATGGATTGTCGAAATAGTAATAAGAATGCCATCCAAAATGGACGATGTCACTCACTCCTACAGGGCGAGGCTGGTCCTCTTTAGATCACGGCCGCATTGCCCGCCAAGACCCAGCCAACGCATCATTGGATTGGATCAGCGGGCGATCCTCTCTTGACACCCCCGGGATTGACGTTAGGGGCGATCCCCATAAGGTAGTCACATGCCCCCCCATTCCCGCTTCCCCAGATTGTACGGTTGTCCAGACAAGGGGCTTGGCTTTCATCATGACTTTGAGGCTGTGCTTTTTCTCCCAGGTTCTGGTCTGAACCTTGGTTTTTCTGTCCAGAAGTGTCCCTGTCTCACACAGGATTGCGCTGATTAAGACTGGACTGTGCGATTAATGATGCTCTCACTGCCATCTCCGGCAGACACGGAAAGGGCTCTGTCGACGCTGTAGTATGGGAATATGGAGATATGGGGAACACAGCTCACGGAGTACTCGGCTTGCCCCCGCAGCTCCGCCCGGGACTCGGATGTCCAGATCTGATCTGGCCGTGGCTGACAAGAGTCCACATTGTCGAGCCACACCAGAATCCATCCGTGGAAGCCGTGGGTATTCACAACCTCACCCATACACCTCAGTGAAGTTAACCCATACTCCACTTTGAATGTATTAATGCATTAATCATAATAATGAAAAGCCTTTCAAAGGGCTAGGATTAGTTTAGGGGTAGCCTTAACGTTAGATAGATAGGTTAGGGTCAGGGATTAGATTCGAGTTAGAGAGGAATATATATATTTAATAAGTCATGCTTCATTAATTTAATAATGCTTCAATAGGCCTAACTAGAAGACAGAGAGCACCGGTTGACTTCCCCCTCAAGCCCTACTTGTATATCCACTAAACAGAGCATAGGTTGGCTTTACTTGGGAGACATGGGTGAGGTTGGGTACATCCACGTGGAAGCCCAAGCAATCGCTCCGGTTTAGAATATTTGTATCATGAGCGTAGCCCATTCAAGATGGCAACGTTCACACTGATTGGAGTTACGGAAGAAACGTGCCGACCAACTTAAGAATTGCAAGTATCCGTTTTCAATTATGGTTTTAGACGCTACAGAGTCTACTCTCAAAACGTCCATCCTTTCGTATTGCTCTCAAAACACCACCTCTGAACGTCCTGTACTATTCACTACTACTACTACTACTACACTGAAACCTTCAGAAGCGGGACAACGTCGAAGAATGAGCTGCATGCAGTCTTTGCGAGATGCGAGCGTCCCCTTGGTCTGTGTTTTTGCAAAACGTAAAACACACGCAAAAGTGTTAAAAAAGAAGATGAATTCAATGGCACCCTGACGCCCGCCCTTTGCAATCTTGGTCGACCAAAAGCCCCCGCGACGTATGTTCTTTTTTGCCCAACAGTCCTCATGCATCAACTCGGGCCTCGGGGTAGCAGAAAGCACGCAAAAGAACGGTAACCTAGTAAGAAGATGACGAAAAAGGAAAACCGGCAAACGGGGGGCAAACAAGATAGAATAGACAAAAGAAAACAGGGGAATTGTAAAGTTCGTGGACTCTAACGGGATATGCTCAACGCAAGCCAATGACGCTCATCTCCAGGGTCCACACTCTTCGAATCCAAACCTTGAGCTTGCCCTCGACACCTTCAACGTTGTCGAGCTCGACGCCTTCCCACCAGCACCGCCGGGCAGGCTTGCGCCAGAAGAGGAGCAGCTTCTGCGCCATACCAACGGCATTTGTGCCCATGTCGTTGCCGCGAATGTCGCTGCGCAGACGAGCAAGAGCCAGACTGCAAATGACGGCCTTGTTGGGCTCGCCTGCGCGGTGACCCCATTGGTCGTCATGGTTGAAGCCACTTTGATCAAGTCAGTACTTGGCGCTGGTTTCTAAAGAACGGAAATGCGCTTACCCTGCCGTCAACATCTCGATGAGATGGGCTTCAGTAGTACCAGGTTCGTCGCTTCGCTTCAGGCCGGAAAAGATGCCGTCCTGCTTCTGCAGAGCCGCTGCAGCGGCCCGTTTCACGGCAATCATGTCCACTTGACCAATGTCCGGTCGCGGTGGGATAGCGTAAAAGTCAAGGTCCTCGCGCAGTACAATGATGCCGGCTCGCTTAGAATCGTCGCGCGAGGCCCCAACAGAAGTGGCATCGTCGTCCTGCGACGCGCTTGGGGAAGGGTCTGTAGGAATGGACTGTGCCACATCCCGGAAGAAGTCAAGCATGTACTGGAGAGAAACGGGGTCGTACTGGTGACACATATTCGTGAGTTAAACCGTTCAATCTTGTGAGAAAAGGGGCATTCGCTTACGTCTACTTGCACGGCATCGCCGTCCGAAAAGCCGCCCATGTGTCCTTCGGGAAATAGTCCATTGGGGAACAGGGATAGTAGCACAAACTCAGGGAGGGTAAGCAGCTCATCTCTTGACAGATAGAATCTAGTGCCTCTGTTCTCATAGTCAGTCTCTCAACGAAGGCTCAGGCGCAATGCCACAAACTCACCTTAGGTCCATAGCAATCGTCTCATCAGCGCCAACATCCCCAATAGTATTAACGGGCGGTCCGCCCTGTTGCACCTGAGTAATAATACTCGATGCTCCTCCTGCGGCAGCCATCAGGTAAGAGAATGTGAGGAGGGGACTATCACCCTCCGAATATGCCGGCGGTGGCTCTGCGTCGTCGTCCTTGCGGCTTGAATCCCCCTTGGTATCTCGAGGAAGCGCGCGCTTGGTCTCTGCGACTGGATCGCGAAACGCACTTGCAGACTGGTCCGGGTCAAACGGCTGTCCCTCTGGTGGAGCGGGAAAGGATTCGTATGCTGGCGCAGCGGAACCTGATGCTTCTCCTGCACAGGTAGAAGTAGCGACGAACTTGCCGGGCCGCTCGTGAGCGTCTTCCGGTGAGGAGGTAAAGAGCGACGAGAAGGGGGGAGGGCGCGAGGTCGAAGGCTCGGACGCGGGATACTGCGGCGGCGGAGACTGGTCGCGGCTTATTACAATACACGGGTCGGTCTCTTGGACGAGGCTGAGGTCGTCGGGTAGTGAATCGTGATGATGAGTCGATGATGTGCGCGTACTTGACGATATCGAGGAGGCAGGTGACGGTGTCTTCTTCTCAAACTCCGGGGACGCGGACGGCCCAATACCAGCTTCCTGCGGTCCAGACAGTGTGACGGCTTGTTTCTAACGCCAGAGCGGCGTGCGGTGGGCGAGTAGTCGAGGTCGGCGGGCAGATGGATGCGGAGGGAGGACGATTGAGGAGCTGGTTCACCGGTCCAGACTGGTTGGCGAGGTTGAACGAAAGAGCTAGGGCCGAAGCTGGAACATCGACGGCGGGTATATAATGCGAGGCAGATTTGGAGCGTTCCGCGGCCGCTCAAACAGGCGAATGGATAAGTCGTCACTACTTGGTCACGCTGTGAAGCTCTGTCGCGATGTGATGTGATGCACGAGTGAGGTTGGTTCACCAACGTCCAAGAACGGATGGGCAGCACAAGGCGGTCCCTCCTCATTCGACGGCTGCTCCCCTGAGCCTAAGCTTAGGCGGAGAGGCTCGCTGTGGCCAGTGGGCCCTGGCCCGTGGAACCTAAATTGGAGCCCCCCGCGACGCTGTGCAGCACCCAATGAGGAGCCGGGTGGCGCTACTAATCAGGCCTTAGCCGCCCAGCCCCTAGTGCAGTGGAGGCGCTAGAGGTGCTGTAGTTGCAAGCGCTTGGGCTTTGAGATGAATGAGTGAAACTGTCATGGATATGAACAATCACATTTTTGGGGCATCACAGACAACCTTTGACATCAAACTGGCGACTGCTTGTCGTCATGGTCGTCCATTGACGAGCACTGCGCAAATTATGAAGATCATGTAGGAGAGTCTCAAGTATCTTTTTTTTTTGTCCTCTACCCGCGGCCATGGATATCATTATTCGCTGTCACTATCTCCAAAAATCGCCCGCAGAACCTCATCTTGAGCCGTCTTTCCCTCCAGAGCTTCGTTCTTGGACGGATTGACGACAGGCTCGGGTTCAGGAACCGGTTGGCCTGTAGCATCAGGAGCACCTTCAATCATCTTTGCTTGTCCAGCCCCTGGCGTCATCCTTGATCCCACTTCGTCCACTGTTCCTGAACCCGCATCACGACCTCTTGAGCTCGATGTCTCCGCATCGTTATCTGGCCGGGAGTGGGCAGGCGCTTTGACGTTGAACCTCTTACACAGTAGCCGTGTTGGGAAGAAATCCTCAGTTGTTCTGGTCATCTTGCCATACATGCCAACCTTGGCAGCCTCTTCTGCAGGGTCGGCCACCTTGGGTTCAGGATGTGACACAATATCCGCCCCTGTTGTTCTATCTGATGAATTGGTCGACGGCTTCTTCGCCGTGGTGAAGCGAGATGCCATGAATCCCGTCATAGGTTTGAAGATTCTGGCGCAGTTGTGGAACTCTGCTAGTTCTCGTGAAAACTCGTCATCAGTCATCCCCTGGGGTTTATACGGTAACGGCTGACTCCCAGTTGCAAAGTGTTCCAGATAGGTTCGGTAACGTGCCTTCTTCGACTCGTTGTCGGCATAAGGCCCAGACGATCCTCGTGATATAGCTGCAACGGCTGTTTCTCGGTCCAGTCTGGGTGCTTCGTCCCACAAGGCTTGTTGCTTTTCCTCCTCTGACATGGCAAACCCCTCTGGCACCTCCCCAAGGCCCTGCGGGAGATTCTTCTTTCCGGAAGCAGCGGCAAGTCGATCGCGTGTCGAACTAGAAATGAAATCAAAGACAGACTTTCCTGGTAGGCTTTTCTCACCAAGAAGCGCTGCCCTTGACTTGGCGTCGTGTATAGATGCCTTGGCGGCGTCTGCCGTAGAGACATAGCTTGACGAGTTTGCTTGTTCTGGTGACAATTTCGCGGACACCCAACCGTCAGGGATAGCAGGCGGCGCATATTCCAAGAGGAGGCCAGCGATATCTTCCGTAATCTTGGCGAGTGTGAAGCCGTCCAAGGGTAACCGTCCATCATGACAACGACGGAGACTGTTACCGGCTCGAGCCGTCCTCGATACAAAAACAGGAGCGTTCCTCAGGGCGGGATTGACAGCAGCAGCAGCCGCCTTCTTGGCCTTCTTCTTCTTCTTGTCGCCTCCGACGGTACGATTATAGCTGATCTTCGGTCCAATTTCATAAGGGTCCTCCTCATCAGACCCATTGTCGTTAAGGATCCCTACACCGATACCACCACGCCCAGGCTTGGGCTTTTCTCTGCCAGTAGATAGTAGCGATGTACCTTGTAAGCCATTGTTTTGGGGTTCGTCGTCTTCGTCATCGTCATCGGCGGCAGCTGTGATTCCGCTTAATCCCGTCAACTTTGCTTCACCGTCATGGCCGAGGCCCTTTCGGTCGTTTTTCCGGACGAATCGAATCATGGATGTGTTGTCGGGTGCGAACAGGTGTGTTTCAACAGCTTCGGGAGCCTTTCCACCCACGTCCAGCCGGGCGCCTCTGCGGATTTTAGGCCCAATTCCTTGACCATCTTTCCAGCCCATCCGCCGCAGTAGCTTCAGTCCCATGGTGTCCCCATCGGCCTTCAACAGTTCCATCAAGCCTCCGCCTGTATTTTCCTGACCAGAAGACCCAAGACCAGCGAAGGCCTGAGAAGTCTGCAGTTTCTGAGCTTCGGCGGCATCGGCAAGATCCTCGTCGTCCATGTAGTCTTCGGGGCGTTGCTGCGCTTTGGAGGCATCCTCTTTCTGGCGATTGTTTCGGCTTGAAACAAACGTTGACGGAGTCCATCCCTCCTTGGATCCGACTGTGTTGAAATAACTGCCAATGGTCAGGGGGGTGCTCAGATTATGCATAAGTAGACAGAAACTAACCCTGCGCTCCAGCCTCCTGTGAAGGCGCCATGAAGGCGCTTGCGGCCTCTCTCGTCCCTCACCTCCTGCTTCCAAACTGGCACAAAAGAGCCATCGTCACGAGCCTCGGGATCGTCGGGCAGAGGTGTGCCAAAGGTAGCATAAGGTGCTTGGAAGTCAGCCTCGTAGGTTGTACGGGAGCGTTTATATGACATGGGACGGAAATGTCGGTGCGGCGCCGTGTATATCGTGCAAAAACATCGAGGGAAGAATCTTCTATGTCATGAGAAGCGTAGGGCGCCAGTCTTGGGTTTTCTGTTAAGGTCGACCGAAACTGAGGCGCGAATGTCAAGTTTAGAGCTGCGACGTCTGAACTGGCGCCTTACTTTATCGATAAGGAATTAAGTTCACGGCCGCAGCCTGATGGCCCTGCAGGTGGCGCGTGAAATGACAGGGGAGTTACATGACAGGACCAAAGCTTCCAGGCCATGCTAGGTTTACACACGACTACAATTTTCAAGTATACCTACGTAGATATATTGTTATGGAAGCCTTTCCAAGCATGAGGACGTCTTGCCGAAAGTGAACGCTCCCGTGTATCGAGCGCGATACATCAAATAGCTGCCTTTGTTGATGTCCAGGTCCCCTGGTGACGCACTACCTGATGGGCCGGAGATTGGCAAAACTCCACCGAACGTGGTCTATCAAAACTTACAGTTGTAGCTCAACTCATCTCTCGCACTCAATAGGTACGTTGTTGGCCACAGTTCGTAGTATCCTTGAATGATATAGTTATTGGCACAGCGGAGGCGCGAGAAGTCTCGATTAGAGGCGATCAAACATATCACACTGTCAGAGAATGGCCAAGACCGTACAGGGGCGGTGCGCGAGAGCCCCCGCCACCAAACGAGTTTCCAGAAGCTGTGATCTTTCACGCTGGCGGCCACCCGAGACATGGAACTGCGTCGCATCGCAACGCATCGGAGCCTCAGGTATTCTAGTTGTTGCACATACCAGCTGTCTCGTTCCCATTTCCGTGCCAAAGTGGCCGACTGAACCGAGTCCAGCGGCGCAGAGACAACCATGGATATCGTAGGGGGAATGAGATATGAACATGGCCCCCAGCGCCCCATCGTCAAGCCACTGGGTTTCGCTGTACTTTCGCTAAAAAAAAAAGGTAGATAAATCAGAGGCCCACCTGCAATGCGGGCTGGCTCTCACTCTTGGCCAAATCCGTCTCCATCGAGATGCATACCACCCGGTGACGCAGTACCCTGGCAGGTAAGCTGACGTCGGATGCGAGGTGCTTGGTGTTGCTGGTGCTGGTGCTGGTGCTGGTGCTGGAAACAGGGAATTGACCGAAGACGGCGACGTATCGTTGGAGTCAATGATGGGGTGCGCGAATTAGAGACTCGTGAGCGTTCAACGGCCAAGCCCCTTGACATCTTGAACAGCGTTGGATCTCAGTGATCGCAAAGTGCGGGTGTCGTCGTGAAGGCCGGGGTCGCTGGGTGAGCCAGGCGCTGTGAAGAGGAATACATAAAAGCCTCCTTTTTTGTCTGGGTCGTCAAATGAAAAGTCGAGATTGGAACAAGGCAATTTCATACCTCCAACGGATTGAATGAAGTTTAGCGGAAAATGCCTTGAATACCTGAGGTGCAGGCCATCCACAATGCCCTGCTGTACCCAAAATGTATTACGGCTTCATCAGCGGTCAATGTAGCGTCGGCGACGTGCACGCATTCAGGCCTATTATCCTGGGCATCATGGGCCATCCCCCTTGTGCTGCATTTGGCCGCCGGGACCTAGTCACTATCGTTGCACCAAAATAGTAGTCCACTAAAGAGCTGCCTCTTTTATATTGTACGGAGTACCCGCCCCCCGATTTGAGACTTGCTAGGTTGCTCAACGGCACAGGAGCTGGCTGGCATTTGTTAACTTTCAGCTGGATCTAATTATTTTCAATTTTTTTCTTAACCTTCACCCTACCATCAGTCTCCCTCATCCCGTCATTCAAGGCCTGGAGCGTCACGTCTCGCTGTTGTCGTAGCAGAGGCCAGCTGCGACCTTGATTTGATAGTGGATCGATCCGATATCACCTTGCCCCTATCAATATCTGCCTTACCTGGGGCTGTCTATACGTATCGCAACTTCGCTTCGTCCTGGATCGACCAGCTCCCGGTTCTGTTTCTGCAGTTGGCAGTGTCACCCCCCTCACCTCGCCGTTACAAGTCACAGATTTGATCTCTCCCCACACGTCGCACCCAGTCAGCAGAAACAAGGACGTTGCGGGTGAGTGGGCTGCGATTGTGACGACGTACGTACTTTACGTTTGCGATTGTCCCCGAGCTGCACCGCACGCGACGATCATCCATTGCCTTACAGAGCATTCCCTTGTAGAGGGCAAGCCAGGTCGTCGGCCATTCGCCCCCCCGGCCATCGCTGTTACTCTTCCTCCCTACAGCCCGCCATGAGCTTGCGAACCGCTGCTTCTGCTGTCGCTGATCCAGGCCCAAGCCGGAGTTACTCAACCCGATCTGCCCGTTCTGGTCGTGCTCCAGCACCTGCTCATCCCCCGGTGTCCGCCTCAGCAGCCCCAGTGCCCCCTACCCCAGCCGCAGCAGGTGCCACGCCCGCTGCGACTGGCCCTGGCGTCCACCACACGCAAGCTCACACTCCGAGTCGCCAGCACTCGCACGCCCGTTCCCAGTCCTACTCCTCCCGCTCCCATTCCCACTCACGCTCCAACTCCAGATCCATCGCGGCCAACTCGCATCCCCCACCTCATCACACAAACAATCATCAGCGCACTTCCTCCTCCGCTCGATCCCATCAGCCGCAGACCCTCCCGCAAAATGACTACGAAACCTCACGTTTAGGCTCCTCCGCAAACCCAAACGCTCAGCGAAGCTCTAGCAGAGACCGACAACCACCCCCGGCCAGGGGCCCTGAATCCTCGAGGGGCCATCACCATCGTCGGAGCTCCTCTCGGACAAAGAACAATCATCACCAGAATCCTCATCCTGAAATGGCTCCCTCGGTCACCACCGCCGGTCCAGCCCAACCAGCACAGCAACATGGCCACGCCGATGCGCCGCCTCGTACTTCAACCTCCAAGCACGCCAGATCGCGTACTGTCATTCCGACTCAATCCGGGAAATGGATGCTAGGCAAGACCATTGGTGCTGGCAGCATGGGCAAGGTCAAGCTCGCCCGGAAGGAGGATGGCAGCGAACAGGTTCGTCACGACTTGAATTAGTCTTTGTTATTATCGCTCAGAGGTTGTGTTCATGCCTCCCATCCCCTCTGGCTGCCCCTCATGTCTCAACTGCACATTTGCTCGTCAAGCTCTCCGCCCGCACTCATGGCTAACTACTCCCGGCTCACTAGGTTGCGTGTAAAATTATCCCCCGTGGCTCGACCGATGACGGCCATCAGTCTCGCGCCGACAAGGAGCGCGCCGACCAGTCCAAGGAGATTCGAACTGCTCGCGAGGCTGCCATTGTCTCCCTACTAAATCACCCCCACATCTGTGGCCTCCGCGATGTCGTCCGTACCAACCACCACTGGTACATGCTTTTCGAATACGTCAACGGCGGCCAGATGCTCGACTACATCATCTCGCATGGCAAGCTCAAGGAGAAGCAAGCGCGAAAGTTCAGCCGGCAGATCGCGAGCGCCCTGGACTATTGCCATAGAAACAGCATCGTGCACCGCGACCTCAAAATCGAAAACATCCTCATTAGCAAGACTGGTGACATCAAAATCATCGATTTTGGTCTGAGCAATCTCTTTGCGCCTCGGGGTCACCTGAAGACGTTCTGTGGCTCCCTCTACTTTGCTGCCCCTGAGCTCCTGCAGGCTAGGGCTTACACTGGTCCCGAGGTAGATGTCTGGAGTTTCGGAATCGTCCTCTATGTCTTGGTTTGCGGCAAGGTACCTTTCGATGACCAGAGTATGCCTGCGCTCCATGCCAAGATCAAAAGGGGTCTTGTAGATTATCCTGCATGGCTCTCCAGCGGTGAGTCCCCTTCCTTCAACCTCCAACGACTCCACTAATCAATGTTCAGAGTGCAAGCACCTCCTGTCCCGCATGTTGGTCACGGATCCCAAGCAGCGAGCAACAATGCCGGAGGTATTGGCCCATCCCTGGATGGTCAAGGGTTTCAACGGCCCCCCCGAGAATTACTTGGCTAACCGAGAGCCTTTGACGATCCCCTTGGAGCCGGAAGTTATACACGCTATGCAAGGTTTCAATTTCGGCACTCCCGAGGGTATCACCGCGCAACTCACCAAGATTATTGAGTCGGAAGAATACCAACGTGCTATCAAGCTTTACCAGCGAGAGAAAGATCTTCCGCCACCAACTAAGGACACCGAGAAGAGGAGGCCGTTTGGTTTCGATTTCTACAAGCGGAGGAATTCTGGCAACAGTCGCGATACTCTGACAGGCCCTAGTTCCGAGGCATTACAGATTGGCAACGATCCGATGAATGCCTTTAGCCCGCTCTTATCTATATACTACCTTGTCAAAGAAAAGCAGAACCGAGATCATGCTGACATGGTTTTGCCTACGGCATATGCTCAGAAGGAGAAGGAAAAGGAAAAGGAAAAGGAGCGTGAGAGAGAAAGGGATCGGGAGAAGGAAAGGGATCGCGAAATGCGCGAACGGGAGAAGGTCACGGAGCCAGAGTCACTCCCAGAAATCGCACCGCCTCAAGCCGCCTATACCAACTCTGCAGCTTACGAGATGCCGGGCGAGAAGCCCACGGGAGGGCGCAGTAGACCCCGCGCTCGCACGCACGGTGAGGACGATATGCCTGAGCCGCCGAAGCTCCCTCAGCCTCCCCCGGAGCCCAAAGAGCATCTTCTGAAGAAAGAAGGCACTGCTGCTGGTTTGCTTCGTCGTTTCAGCACACGCAAGCGCAGGGACCCTGAGCGACTGGAAAAGGATCGGTCTCATCCTCCCGTGGTGCAGATTCATTCACCAGCCGAATCGTCGCAAACCTCTCAGCCCTCTCAACCCTCACCACTAGCTCCGCGAAAGAGCTTCAGCATTCGTCGTGGGCGCCGTGAGCGGGATGACGCGGTGGATTCGAGGGACCGCTCTGGAGGTAGTCAATCACGACACAATGAGCTTCTTAGTCCTCCGGTGTCTGCGGGCGGTACCAGGGAGCCTCGGCGAACTGGTGGCCTCGGTCGGTCAACAAGTGTCAATTCGGCAGATCTCAGACGACGAAAGGACCCCCCAGCAACCAATGGATCTGATCAATCTGTGTCACACGAAGACTCCATCGGCGCTCACCGTGCCCAAGGTCATACCCGTTCGGTGAGTCTAAGGGCCAAGTCCATAGGCCACGCCAGGAGGGAAAGCATACAGCAGCGACGCATGAGGCGAGAAGCGGCCCAAGAAGCCGACGTGCCCGAAGAAACGGACCAAGAGCTTGAGCAGAGCGGAGTGTCCACAGATCGCCTGGACGATACGGAGCTGGCCAAGCCTGTATACCTCAAAGGACTCTTTAGTGTTTCGACAACATCTGGCAAGTCAGTACCAGCAATCCGCACCGACATCAAGCGAGTTCTCCGACAACTCAATGTGGATTATACGGAGATCAAGGGAGGGTTCAGCTGCCGCCACGCGCCTAGCATCGACTTGAACAGGGTGCAGGATCCGCCCATGAGCCCGGGAATGACACCAGGACACAGGCGGCGGTTTAGCTTGGGGGGCCTCATGAGGGGAGAAGACCGCGACCGTGAGCGGGATGAGTTCCGTGATTCGGAGCGACCTCCTACGGCACCGCGAACACACGGTCGCTCTGATCGCGATCGTAGCTTTTCCAACTCTGAAACGTCGCTAGACAGCATCCCTGGCAGGAATGGAGGACACTCGAGACGGGTGCCTGGGGAGACAAGCACGCAAGTACAAAGCGACCTTGGAGGGAGCATGATACTGGAGTTTGAGATATTCATTGTCAAGGTGCCGCTCTTGTCGCTGCACGGTATTCAGTTCAAGCGGATGACGGGCAATACGTGGCAGTACAAGAGCATGGCGGATCATATTCTCCGTGAAGTCAGGCTATAAAGACTCTCAACTCTCTGGCACTGGGGTGGCGATTGCGGTAGTTTTGGAGCCTTGTGTAGGGAAGGGAAAGGGTACGCTTAATATTGGAGGACCGGGGTTTCGGGTGGGCAATGAGAGCCCGGCTGAGCAGTACCAAGATGCACGCAGGTCACAGGAGGACATGGAGCATCTTGCTGATTGTATAAGAGTCATGCAAACGCCGGACATGTCGGTGGTTTCATTATTTTAAGCATGGGCGATCACAAAGGGAAGCACATCTAGTAGTACTGATTAATAGCGGGTGTGTAGGATGAGAGGAAAGGGAAGACTAAGAGAAGAAATGTAATGGAGAATTTTGAGTGGTCGATTATCTTCTCAATCCTGTTTTGTACGAGCCTGCTAAATGTTTTGGGCTGGAAGAAGAATACGATTGATAAAATATTCATCTTGAGCCGCGATGGCTGGTATTTCATCAATCCCTGAAGTTCAGGTTGCGGACGAGGCTGATGATGCTCGTTCGTAGCAAGGCTGACTCTCTCGCTCCATTACAGGACAAGAGCAAGATAGAGTGACCTCCCCGCACTCTCGAGACAAAGTATACTTCTGCGCGGGATTCGGCGGCAGGGGTACCTCTCTAGGGTCTCAGAGCCATGTCCCCCAGGCCAGGCGTAGCGGGTGTCCTGGTCCTTCCTTCGAGAACCAGAGCTCCACAAGCTACCTTTGCCGACCAATCCCCGTTTCGATGCCAGTCGCTCCTGCCCCAGTCGCAACCACCCAAGCACCATCACCACAAACCAACCCGCCAACGATTGATCTTGGGCCTGATCCTCCCACGATCACCACCTTCCAGTCGCCTCTGAGGCTTATTCATCGCCATCGCACTCTCAAGCACCCTTTCGGCTTCGACAAAGCAAATATTTTCGGCCGCTTTTGTTCTATCAAGCCCTCGCCAAATCTCTCTCAGACTTGTCCGCTTCCGGTTCCGTGCGTCCCTTCGTGTGCCTCCACTGGATTGCGCCCTCGACCGACTGTCTTCGAAGCACCCCGAATCCCCTCTGCGCCGTGACGAGCGATCGAGCCCCAGCACAGGCCTTCATAATAAGCACGCCGAAATACCTCGAATCACATCAACAACGTACACCCGACTCACACTCCGCAACACCCAGAGCGACCAAAGTCCCGCCCAACATGATGCCTGCGGCGCACGTCTACGGACACCACCAATTCAACTCCCAGGGCGCGGACTCGTCCTGGATGCATCAGCAGCCCGGCGCGCATCACTCGCACGCTCAGCAACAGCAGCAGCAGCAACAGCAGCAACAACAGCAACAGCAACAACAGGTCGCCGCTGCTGCCGCCGCCGTTCAGCAGCAGCAGCAGCAGCACTTCAACCGCCTTGCTGGCGCCGGTCAGCTTCCCGGCCACGGGCAGGATGCTGGACACGACAATGTTTCAGAGGATAACCGCCGCACCATGGCCTTCATTGCCGATCTGCTCAACGAGAGCACCCGCGAGGCCGCTCTCCTGGAGCTGAGCAAGAAGCGCGAGCAGGTCCCCGAGCTTGCCCTCATCCTGTGGCATTCCTTTGGTGCGTATTCACTACCCTTGGCAATTCCGTGCTGGATATTAGACAAGACATGTTGCTGACCTTGCTCTGTGTTCTAGGAGTTATGACCTCTCTGCTCCAGGAAATCATCTCCGTGTACACCCTCCTCAACCCTTCCCAGCTTACCGCAGCTGCCTCGAACCGTGTCTGCAACGCTCTGGCCCTTCTCCAGTGCGTTGCATCACACAATGATACAAGGACCCTGTTCCTCAACGGTATGCCTTGCCTCCACGCGAAATCACCGGTTGCTTTTAGCTCACAGTGCACAGCTCACATCCCTCTCTTCCTCTACCCCTTCCTCAACACCACCTCCAAGTCGCGCCCTTTCGAGTATCTTCGTTTGACCAGCCTCGGCGTTATTGGTGCGCTGGTCAAGAATGACTCCTCCGAGGTTATCAACTTCCTCCTCACCACAGAGATTATCCCTCTGTGCCTGCGCATTATGGAGACTGGCTCGGAGCTTAGCAAGACCGTAGCCATCTTCATCGTCCAAAAGATCCTTCTGGACGATAACGGTCTCAACTACATTTGCGCCACTTACGAGCGCTTCTATGCAGTCGGGACTGTCTTGAGCAATATGGTTGCGCAGCTGGTCGAGTCTCAGACCGCTCGCCTGCTCAAGCATGTCGTTAGATGCTTTCTCCGGTAAGTGTGCCCACACATCACGGGGCAGCAAAGCGATCGGCGTGACTAACAAGATCACGACAGACTCAGCGATAACGCCCGAGCTCGAGAAGCTCTTCGCCAGTGTCTTCCCGAACCTCTCCGCGATGCCACATTCTCTTCAGTGCTCCGAGACGACGCCGCAACTAAGAGATGTCTCGCCCAGCTCCTCATCAACCTCTCGGACAACGTGGTGGACCCGAACTCAGCCGGCGTCTCCACCATGTAAACGGCGAGCGGCCAAAGTTTGGGAGGTTCTCCCCCATTGTGACAATACCCCTTGTGCATTGATACGGCGATTCATGGAGGGCGGGTGGGAAGTGTTTTCATGGTATTACGAGGGAAAAGCAAAGAAAGCGCATCAAAAGCATATCGCATTGTTATACCCGCAACCCTTCCAGCCCGATGCGCCGGAGAGGACTTGCAGACCAGCGGAGCCACTGAACTGGTCTTATCTGATAACGCTCACGCTGACGGTCACGGGATTTGCATTCTGTTTCATACACCTCGGAACCTGGCTCGAGGGATCCTTCTATCTGATTGCGGAGCGGCAGGAGCCTGTGCATTGTCTTTCACGTTCTCTTTTGCCCTATTTATCTTGACCATTTGGTAAACAGGGTTTGTACCATCTAAAATGGGCGCGTCTAGAGGGGTTCTGGCCCGGAGATAGGGGACGAGAACAGGATCTGCCACATAGGGAGGTTGTAGGTTGGCTGGCTGGTTGGCTAGCTGGACGGTTGCAGGTCGGAGAGGAGCAATAGATAGACGCGGGGCGATGTAGGCAAAGTATTTTGCCTTGCCTGGATTTGGGGGTGTTTTGGGCGTTGGATGGGGCAACATGCATCAGAGGCACGGTGTTTGTCAGGTTTTAGAGAGTGTTTATAGTAGGGATCAACCGTTTCAATTTGACGAGTGTGTATGTATGTGTGATGCGGAGGATAATGATCAAGAGAGTTGTAGTTTGTGGATGGGCTGGAGGGAGTGCTCTTGTTGAGCATATTGTTACATTATTCTCTTATAGCAGACCCATCCTAACTCGACATCGCCTTGACTTCCCTTACGGCGAAGCGTACTTGTAACCATACTGCTCCTTGGCCTTGTCCACAATCTTCTTGAACTCTTCCCTGTCCTTGCTGGTCTTCTCATCCACCGGGTCCAGCCCCGTGGGCTTGTCCTGGCCGCCGGGCAGGTTCAGGCCGCGTCTCAGGGCGGGCCGCTCGAGCAGGCGGGCGAGCCACTTCTTGACGTGGGGGAACTGGTCGAAGGAGATGGATAGGCGAGGCAGCCCGTTGATCCAGCCGACGAGGGCGATGTCGGCGATTGAGTAGCGGCCGCGGTCCGTGCCGACGACGTAGTCGCGCTCGGCGAGGCGGTCGTTGAGGACGCCGCAGAGGCGCTCCGTCTCGCCGATGTAGCGCTGGATGGCGTACGGGATGGTTTCCTTTGCGAACATGAAGTGTCCGGCCTGGCCGAGCCTGGGCGGTGTCAGTACATGCACACCTAAACTTCTCCCTTGATGCTACAAGGCGGACAACTTACATGGGCCCAACTCCGCCGTGCTGCCATCCGACCCACGACTCGGCACGGGTGTAGTCGTTGTCATCGATCTTGAACGAGAACTTGTTCTCGGGGTCGTACTTCCTCGTCAGGTAGCTCAGGATGGCGTTGCCCTCGAAGACGGCCAGGCCGTCGTTGTCGTGGTCGACCAGCACGGGGATGCGGCCATTGGGGTTAAGCGCCGTGAACCACGGCTCCTTCTGGATGTTCTGGCCGATGTTGACGCCCTGGATCTCGTACGAGATGCCGTAGGCGTCCTTGAGCTCCTCCAGCAGGACGGTGGCCTTGACGCCGTTGGGGGTGCCCCATGTGAGGAGCTCCAGGCCCTGGGAGGCGATGAGGCCGGTTGGGCGGGCCATTGTGTTTGCTGTGGAATAGCTACGGGGGAAGGCTGGGTGTGGTCTGGTTCTGACGGATTGTGAAGCTGCAGTGACTATGTCTGGAACCAAGGGAGATTGGATATTAGAGTTGCTCAGTTCTAGGTGATTTATACTTGCTGCGAAACCTACATGACTTGAAGCCTGTGAGCTGAGCAGGCTTGCTCAGCATAGAGCAACGAATGGCAGCCATCCCTTCTCTTCTACTTCCTTGTATGGGCTTACGAAGCAAGACTCCGAATGTAACAAATCAAGGTTACGATTGATGTCACGATGAGAGCTCTGCCAATTGGAGATTCCTCGTGCGGCACTGGATAGGGAGACTTGCAGGCGCCCGCTATTTGGTGAGCAACCACCTCTCGACATTATCCAGCAGCGCAACATTATGCGCTGAATAATCAAGCACTGCTATTGTCGAATGGGGATTCGCTGTATCTAGACGCTAGTTTCACCTTTTTTCCTATTTGGGGGGCGCAGGAAGGGATCAGATACTGGGTTCTGCCTAGGGTAGCTGTTCGGCACCCAGAGCCGATTGCCAGCTGGGGAGATTTGCTTTACAAGAGTCTCTGGTTAATTGAGCCTTTTGATTATTGTTTAGTCCAGTCGGTTGTTTTTAGCCTGAGAGAGAGAGATCCAGTACCTGCACCGGCGTCTACGGCGAAACGTCCCGGGGATATGGGTAGGTATGTTTGATATAGATTGACTACGTGGTTCAAGTCGCCAGGAGTGGGGACGACTAGAGAGGGGCATTGTTTCGAGAGGATGCGCCATCTGGTCCCTGGAGCTTAGATGAAATTTATTAATATATCTGAAATGGGAGAGGGGGGGGGGGG
>JADBHU010000785.1:0-23477 GCA_017140155.1 Fusarium devonianum
GTCTGGGACGGGGAGGGCGCCGTTCTGGAGGTGTTAGCATGATGGCGAAGAATGGTTGTTGTATAAGTTAAGAGTGAGAGATGGTTTTGATGATGGGCATGGTGATATGATAGGTGTGGTTGGCCTGTTTATGCCGTCGGTTGCTTTGAACGTAGCTTGTTTCTAGACAGAAGACCACAGAAGGCGTTTTCATCCCGGCTGAAGCTACAGAGTGTCTTTCATATCCTCAAACATGCTTGTTGACTGATGGAATAAGTCTGGTGTTCCCAGTTGATTCACTTTGTGGCAACGCAACCACCTGGCGACGTGACTATTGCGTCCAAGCCCAAGTCCAGCAACTGAGCATTCCAGTTTCCAAGTCTGGATAATGGTCATCTTTGACGAAACTTTTCGCGTAGGACGATATCTGATACACCTCACTCACGTCTCACAACTGGCACTGAGATGACAAAAGCAGAAAGGTCCCTCAACTCACCGGTGGGCAAAAGTCTTCCTGAAAGTCGACGATGATGAGTGCCGGCTTGAACTGAGTTTCGTCTGCCATTTTGTGAGACTGGTTCGCTAGCGTCTATTGTGTAAAGAAAAAGCACCGTTGCTATTGAGAGAGTGACATCTGATGCTGATGATGATGGAGTGGCTGAAGAGGTGCAGTTCGAGCCGGCGTTGGAGGAGCTGATAAGATAAGGCGTGTCTGCTTCGGCCCCGCTGTCGGAGTGAGGGGCCGCTTGTGGGAAGGACGAGAAATGGTGAGGATGTGTAGCAAAGTTATCAAAGGATGATGAATTGTTTTTCTTTTCGGTTTTGAGTACCTTGTGTATTGGACAAACTACATGGACTCCCAAGGCAAACAGTTGTCGAAAGAATGCTGCTCATAACGGACAATGAGTAAGTAGCAACAACACCACTGCTACCACCATCACCCATCTTAGACATCACCAGATGGACATCAAAACAGCAAAAAAAGAGTAAATGTATAGGAATAGCCCGATGCGGGGGTCGAACCCGCAACCTTGAGATCGCGTACTCGTAAGAGTCTCACGCTCTACCGATTGAGCTAACCGGGCTCAATCTGTTATTGAGATAGTGCGATAGAGTTTCTGGTTATATTGGCCGGACTGTGGCAGAGCCTGGAAAATTTGAAGAGATTTCTGAATGGGGAAAATGGGGCACTGAGGAAAGCTCTAGTGGGCCTCGACGAGCGTGGTGGAGGCGGTGCAGGGAGGCCCCTGGATCAAATCTTTGGGCCCTAGCTTCACTAGAAATGTTGGCTTACGAAAAGAGCTACCCTGGAGCGTGTCGATGGGAAGAAAGCAGATTCACACCCGGACAAAAAGAGTCCAGAGAACCTACTTGTTCGATATCATGTAGTTCAAGGCATACTCTGGTCATCAATAATCCATCAAGGGTACGCAGTACTGCAAAGTGCAGCCGAAATGGCTGACAAGAGAGCAGAATTACTGTACCCAAATCATTTGCCGCCATGATGGAATCCGTACCACCAATCAACATCAGCGCTCCGCACTCGCTGTCTATTGGCGCGAATCCTGGAATGGGCGTCAGATAAGCACTAGCAGTCAATCAGCAAAGATGAGCATCGCTTAAGCACAGGAAGTCGCATTATTGAGGAGCTGAGGCTGGCTTACATGCCTCAATCAACATCCTTCGTTCAAACACTCTGAGTACCGCTCTTACCTCGTCCTGGAGCCCACCGTCACTCTGCCATGGCGCCTCTGTTATTGGATACTTTTAGCAGCTTTGCGAACCCGTTGGGCATCGTCTCACTCGCCGTCGTGGGCGTCATTTTCCTCTACCTCATCGAGTGCTTCATCAACGTCCCTTATCCTCCCGGTATCCCGCTCATCAGAGAGCCTGAGGGAGCTCGCCGCTTCAGTCTGCGCACCAGATATGTATACCTCACCGACTGCGAGACGCTGTTCCGCGAGGCGTACCACAATGTTTGTGACCTTTTCTGAGATGCGTACGGAGCTGAGACTGAAGCGACGGGCGCAAATAGTACATCAAGAAGGGCAAGCCTGTCGTCATTCCCGGCTTTGGCTTCCGCAAAGAGGTCATCTTGCCCCAGAGTTCCATGAAATGGATCCTTGCGCAGCCTGAAACGGTGCTCAATCCTGGAGAGGCGCTGGCCGAAATCGACAGCGTCAAATGGAGCCTCGGCCACGACAAGATCATCACCGACGCCTGGCAGGGCATGATTGTCAAGAATGACATGAATCGCGCCCTTGAAAACATTGTCAACGTCATGAATGATGAACTGCAAGTCGCCTTCAACGAGCAGTTTGGGGCCGACACGGAAAATTGGAAAGAGATCGATCTCAATGAGAAGGCCCAGATCATCATCTCCCAGGCTGCGAGTCGCTTCACCGTTGGCCTTCCGCTCTGTGAGTCTCTACCTTGTGGCGATCACGATGGTTTCACTGACTGGTCCAAGGCCGCAACAAAGACTACCTAAACACCGCCGTCGAGATCAACAAGCTCCTCATCCTCAATGCAGGCATCGTCGGCGGGCTGCCTCACGTGCTCAAGCCTCTCGTCGGCACCCTCTTCAACATCTCACTCCGCTTTCATCTCGCCAAGCTCAAGAACTGGTTCATCCCCCTGTGGAAGCAGCGCATGAACGACCTCGAGAGAGACCGCGACATCCCCGAGCCCCAGGACCAGGTCCAGATGATGCTGCGCTACGCTCTCCGTGAACGTCAGAATGAGGTGCACGATGCTGACCTCATGACCCGTCGAATCGCCGCACAAAACTTTGGCTCTATGCACCAGACGGCGATCCAGGCTACGAACCTGATCCTCAATGTGCTCGGCTCCGACGCCGAGTTCAACACCATCGCCGTTCTGCGAGATGAGTTTGACCGCACCCTTGGCCCCGACGACTCTCCGCAGTGGACAAAAGCAGTCGTCAGCCAGATGACCCGCGCCGACAGCCTCGCTCGAGAGACGCTCCGTCTGGATGCCTTTGGCGGCCGCGCCAACTTTCGCAAGGTCATGGTTTCCGGCTTCACAACGGAAGACGGCTACGAGCTCCCCAAGGGCACAGTCACTTCGTTCCTCGGCCAGCCCGCCCAGACTGACACCGGGGCCATCGAAGACGCCCTCAAGTTCGATCCCTTCCGGTTCTCACGCATTCGCGAGCTTGCAGCCAGTCGCGATGAGAAGGCTCCCGCTGTGAGCCTCGTGTCCACGTCGCCCGAGTTTCTGCCATTTGGCCATGGCAAGCACGCGTGTCCAGGGCGGTTTCTGATCGACTTTGAGCTCAAGATGGTTCTGGCATATGTGCTGAGGAACTATGACATTGCATTTCCAGAGGAGTATGAGGGCAAGAGGCCACCGAATGTGTGGATGACCGAGGCCGTGGTGCCACCGGCCGGTGTGAAGATTAGAGTCAAGAGACGGATGAGGACAGGTAATCAAGGACTGCACAAATAGAACATATACTGGGAGATATGCGAACAATGTATCATTGCTCGGCTGCTGAGAGCATACGAAATTCGATCTTCGTCTCCATGCGGGCTTGATATAGACAACTAACTAACCTTTCTCTCGTCCAATTATATCGGTGAGATGGCCGAGTTGGTTATGGCGCCAGGTTAAGGTCAACCTTAACACCAATTTCCTGGTGGAGCAATCCTCCTGGGTTCGAGTCCCAGTCTCATCAAGATTAATCTTTTGCCCACACGGCACTCTGAATTTTTACAATCCTCTACTATAAGGTTCCTTTCTTCTTATTCTTTATTGTCACTGACTGGCGTGCTCCTTTGCTGTGATTGTAAACCGCCCTTTCCTTCTCAAATACGTGGATGCTGCAAGTCGCATGTACGTGACGGCGCGTTGGATCTCGAGACTGAGACGGGTATCGAGAAAAAGACTAGGCGAAGGCTGTGTCATGCAATAAGAACTATTTCATGGCAGTGTCAATATTGACGAGGATGCTACCAGTCGTCGTCAGCCCACTCGATCTGTCCTCTGCAGAACCTGACTATGACACCGTCGCTCAGATGCTCAGTGAAGCTAACTTCGACATCAGCACCCGGCCTCACGCAATCAATCAACGAACCGTCTGGGCTCCCAACTGCCAGCTCCACGACAAATGCCTTGTTGTTGTAAGGATTCTCCATCGGCTGGTAGCCCTCTATCTGGCCAGCGGCACACATCTTCAACACTTCTGTGCAGAACTCTTTCTCTTCGTGATTTAGAGAAGTCATACTCTCGATTTTTGAAGAGAGATACTCTTCCAAGGGCTTGCCTCTGCATCGGATGACCTGGGATGGTGATTCGAAGACACTGTGTCTGACTGGAATGGCTACACTGATCTCTGGGCGGGAGCACCACGTGAGGCACCAGATTTTGATAAAAAAGATACTGACTTGGGTCAATCTGAACACTGTTAATTTCTGATCTTCTTCATAGAATGATTTGACCCACCCCGAGTACGTTGTAGGTTATCTTGGCTGAGATACCCTCCATAGTCCATCGAGATCCTTTGACAGACTGGTGGTAGAGCCCTGCTGGTTGGCCCAACTCTGATCAAGGTCGTGGAGTAATTTGAGAATGCATGTCGTTGGGGCTGGTAAGAGATTCCGATCCGAGGCATTTGCTTCGCAATAGAAGCAGCAGCTCGGCTAAAACGAAGCATCGTTAGGTCTTCGTAACGGGGTATTGCAGCGCGCGGCGAGTTGCATGGAGCTCACGAGAAAGGGATTCGTAAGGTTCAAGGAAGTTGAAGGTCAAGGTCGCTTTACTATTACATGGCAGTGATGGCAGACCTGAGCTCAAGCGTTGATGACTCAGAAGGTCATCAAGGTGCAATAATGTAGGCCTAAACCTACGTTCTCAGACCCTAAACTTACAAACAGTGCCTTGTACGTCGAACGAAGATCGCGACGATAAGGAAGCTAACAAAGCAGTGGCCCAAGAGCCTTTGACCCATTTTGTCGACTGATCGACCAAACGTTTGGCTCATCTAGCAACTCGGTTACGGCTTGGGAAGACTGGTCCAACAACCGGAAATAATTGAACTCAGTTGTAAGAGCCCGCCATGCCAAGGTTAAGCGATAAGGAGGTCCATTCTCTAAATCAGTGGGACATGGCCAGTTTTCAGTCTGCTTCTATAATCTAAGCCCCTGACAAGAAATTTCACTGCAGCTCTTCCCTGATCCCACTTTCAGACCATGTTTGCTTCGCATTGGTCCAAGACCTTGCCGTAGAATCCGATCCGTCCATCCTCATAGAGCCAGATAGCGTGTGCGAGATGCTGAACATCCGAATTCGCCAGGATCGTAGACAGGCAGCTATCAAGTCCTCGCGTCGTCTCTACCTCACGAGCCACTTTGATGTAGTCTGCACGCTCAATTGACTGCTGGCGCTTCTCCTCGCTTTCGTTGTACATCGGTCCATCCATCGCTGGCGGCACGATTGATAACTCCTTTGTAAATTCCACCATCTCCCACGGGGCAACAAAAGCATCCTCCCAGTCTATTACTGAGAGAACGTTATGCTGAGGGTCGATGATCATGTTGCTGTTGTAAAAGTCGGTATGAAAAAGCGGGAACGGGCCCTTGCGGAATTGGAGGCTTTCAGCAAGCTGCTTCAGCCTTGAGGGGAAAGAGCTGATCGAGCTCAAAATCTCATCAACCAGATGTGCAGGAGTACTTTCTCGTATCATCTTTTCGCCATAGGGAAATTTTGCCCTGCCAGCCCAGGCTTCAAAAAACTCTGCGGCGGAATCAAAGGGACCCCCAATCCCGGGAAGGGGTCCCACAGAATAAGTTCCGTCCGGACGCTTCGTGATACCTCCAATCTTGGAGAAGCGAATGGCTGACATCTGGACCTAGGGTTTGTAGTCTTAGCTTCGCTATCAAAATCATGCATTCCTAGTTACGTACTTGGATGTCTGCCATCGCGGCATGGAATTTTGCCTTGAACTGAGGCGGAGTCTCGCCCTTGTGTACCGCGTACCCACCGAAAGAATCCATCGCCGTATCACCTGGTATGAATTCCATGAGTATGAACGGGACCAAGGCGACGTTGTCGGGATTTGCTTCATAAGCATACACTTCGGGAACTGGGATATTGGATCGCTGTCGAACCGCGGTCATTGTATGAACCTCGCATCGCATGCGTTCGGCCGATTCTGGAGTATGTTCGTGAAGTTGTATTCGGACCACCCAACGAGTGCCGTCCTGGAAATCTAGACGCCGCACCAAATTCCTTCCTCCCATGTTGTATTCGGAGGACAGCTGGCAGTTTGTTGAGCGGTTGCTTCCATCATGCTGCTTCTTTACGCCGATTGCATAGTGAAGAAGACCCTCCCAGTTCACAGGGCCTAGCGATTCTTCTTGGTTAATGTCTGTGGCATGCCAATTCAACTTGACGGTTTCGTCACTCGGTGTAGGCATTTCGAAATATGCAGTGTGTCTGCAAATGCGTTCAGAGTTTAATTGATATGCTGGATGGGGTCTAGTCCCTGGATCGAGTTGGATGATCGACGTGGAGTTAAGGAAGTTGTCGCTACCACTCGCGCTTAACAAAGCTCCAGGTGACGGACTAATAAGGACACGGTTTATGTGGAGTGATGCTTGGAGCTGAGAAGGGAGACAAATGAAAAGTTGATTCGGTTAAACCATGGAAACATGGCCGGTATGTCACGTTATATTTAGGTGGGCTTGCGATGGGCAATAACAGTCTGATTATTATCCAGTTTAATTTAATATACACCCTCGCATTGCATAGCGTAACATTTGATGAAATAAGGTCCTGTTTCAACTGTCGTTTATTGGGCGGGTCCACCCGCACTTGCAGGTACTGCCTCTGGTCACCTTAGGCCCGTCACAGCCCAAAAATGGACATTTAGCGTAGAGACTGATCGCCATCACCACAAGCGATTGGCTGATGTTTGATACGGCTGCGGGAAGCTTCCGCGAAACGTAGTCTGTTAGCATCGCGTATGGTAGTCAAGATAGTTTTGACAACTCACCATCGTGAAGACTAATGCTGACTGTGATTTACTGTACAGAATCGATGGAAGAATTGAGGCTAAGACCCTGGTTAGCAGGATGGCTTCATTTCTTGCTAATGTCGGATGCACCTTGCCTTGAGGCAATCTGATGTTGATCGTATGTAGACGCTCGACACATTGAACAGGTGCGGCTTTGCGAGTTCTTATATCCACTGATTCGCTTGCTAAACAGCACCAAAAGTGGTTTTAGGCAGCAACTCTAGGTGTGCAGCATCGATACATATGCAGGTGCTGACATCAGTGCTTTTCCACGGAGGACATCGAAAGACCGATGTTCTCAGGGCTATGAAATGCAGCACAACGCGGAAGCGCCAAATGTGACAGCCGGACCTGCTCCAATAGCAAGATCTCCCGCTTGCAGTCGCGTAAATCACTGGCAGAGTTGAAGAGTGAGGGGCTGCGGGGTAAAGCAAGAAAACAAGGATTTCGTACATGCGGTTGATGATTCCTCCGTATCTGACCATGGCGAACCACCTCCAGCGTCAGGCCAGGCAGCCTTGCCTGCCTCGTTAGACGAGAAAGGAAGTGGCCGACATTACATTTCGGCCCCCATGTGGTACCAATGTGTATATGATTGGTGGCAATCATGAGGCTTTTCGTATCGCATGATCTAGTTGGAGATGTGCTGGCGGCTACAGTTTGATGGCTTTGATATGATGTTGCACCAAACTTCCTAAAAGTGCAAAGGTCAGGCAAACTGTAAATACAGGGATGACATTAGCCAGACCCGCGCCCCAAAGGGTACAAGAGGCAAAAGTGATCCAAATTATCCTGTCAGCTGGGATTGAACCTAGATATGAGGCTCAGTAGCTATTTGGGATAAGTTCAGAGGGGGTGTAAAGGCCCAGACAAGGGATGAGTTTTATGTTCTCAACAACAGCACAGCTCCTCATTGTCGCCCTGAAGAAGGCCATCCCTGCTTCAAGGAAGTGGAATGAATGCCGCAGTTCAACCTCTTTCACTGTAGCCTAACGAGAAAGATACGGTAGTGAATGACAGGCCAGAAAATCCTTTCTTGGCCATCACCTTGGGAAAATATCCATCAAGTACATCCTAAATACGGGGCAGTGCTCTAAATTCCTAGGAGTGCCAGTGGCTGTACAAAGAAAGGAAGTATGAATTCAAGCCGAGGACCCCCTGAATTCATATTGACATCATCCGCCCCCAATTCATGCTTCGCAGTTCTATATCCAAGTTCTGCGCCTGCTGCATAATGAACAAAGTGTCAGATTCGCATGGTGGACCTCAGGCTCTTCGAAGTTTGGGAGGAGAGTTCCTAGGGGCTCATAGCTATCATTGTAGTCTTTGTTGGGCGAAAGCCAAGAGACCGTCGTCCTCTCCAGACAGTCAAAACAGGCAAGGGTATGTTTTATCGACCGGGGTATGCTCTTGGATTCCTTGAGCGTAGTTTTCGAGGGCAACTCGGGGTTCGGAGGTCTTGCCATTCTGGTTCCAGCTTGGTTAGAGTTTGACGTTGCCACTAGGTTTGGAGGAAATTGGTCCCTTACCCATGTATCCTTTTGGCTTTCTCGCGAATCCGCTCTGCAAAGCTCTGAACCTTTGTTCCCAGGTAATAGACGTTGTTAGAATTCCAGGTCTCGCCACCTACGCGCCTCAAGTGCGACTTTGTCTCTTCAACGGCTGCCATCAACCCGGTCAAGTCTTCGGCAAGCGTCTCCAACTTGTCCACCAGACTATTAGTTTAGTCTCTTGTGAAATTGATATCATGCTTTCCAGAAGCCTCAATCCAGTCATGACGTGTTCAATATCGTTCAGGAAGGTATCAGCTTCGAATTCGGACGGTGCCGCTTGTTGAAGCGTAAAGCCAAACTCGGTTGCTGAGTGCACAGCAAGAGCAATGCTCGTAGCAATTGATAGTGGATCCATTGGGACTCTGGTCTACTCTTCCGTACAGAGTGCTACAGAAAGAGGGACATTAAAGCTCCACGATATAAGCCTGGAATCTGAGAATTTCTCCGAGACTACGTGGAGAGGGAAGTCCCGATTTTGCTTCAGATTTAGGAGGCCCAATGAATCCAATTGCTCGCGTCAGACATAATGGCTTGTGTAACTCTCAACGCGTGAGTTGTTCTCAAAGGCTGTGCGACAAAAGGGTCGGCATTTTTGGTACCTTTTGTGGCGATGCAGATATCTCCTTGTCAAACCCTAGCACGATGGAAAGACACCGGAGTAACGTTCATGCTTGTACACTCATTGCAGATTACAAACGACCCAAGAGTTTCCAAGTTCAGTGATATTATGCATTTACATCGCTAAAATGGAGCTATCAATAACAATGGCCTACAACAATGTGGACATATTCCCAACTTCATGCCGACTCTGCAATCTCTCACATCCACAAGTCCTCGGCTTCGGCATAAGCAAAAGAGCCACTCTTAAACTCCCATCCGTCACCGCTCTAAGAGAGAGAGAAGTCAGTCAGCATCTTCAGATAAGCACCAAGTAGAGAGGCATAATTACCGGTTTCGTAGCATTCTTGAGATGACAATTGCCTCCCTCTACTTTGGCCTCTTGAGCCAATTTCTTGCTGAAGGCGACGCTCCTGCATACAGCTTCGGACCCCATCTTTTTGGCGTTCTCGTTTATGGAGGCGCAAGCATTCATACAGGCGTCAATGTTGTATGCGAGTATAACTGCAAGGTCAGCAATAGGACCTCCTTCCTTGGACTCTTGGCCAGGAGAAGCATCCACGCCGCACCACCACTTGAAATCGTGGCCCCTGTTGGACTTGTAGCTCGTTTCAGATGATTTGTCTTTGGGACAGGGCAGGTAAAGCTCAGTCACAGTGCTTGCTGGCTTGGGCTTGTAAGGGCCGGTGTCCTCGTCAGGCTGGTCGATTCCATTGGCGTAGTCAGCATCCGTCGCGTATTCAGAAGTTAGTAGATTATTGTGTGCGGTGCTTGAGGCGTCGGTCAGTTTAATTCTCCTGTAGCCTGTCGAAACTGTCGTTAGGGAGACGCCACTCACGTTTTACAGCTGGCCAAAGCGGAGCCGAGTCCTCCTCCTACACACACTCCCACGATGATTGCACTCGCGAGGGCCACGATGGCCGCAAAAGTCCAGATACCTAAACCGAACGGCACACTCTGTCTGGCTGATTTGTGGTAGCTTGGAGCATCATCGTCGTTGTTGGTGATTTTGGCGTAGTTGGAGACCATGCTTTGCGCTTCAGCATCCTGCTCCGTGATATCGACCATCCGAAGGTCATTGCCTTTCTGATCTTGCGACATTCTGTCTCTTGAATGACACCGCGAATTGGAAAGTTGCTGTAACGGTTTGATGGTCTTTTCGTGGTGACTGTTTGCTGGAGAAGAATGGAAGAGAAGTGGCAATGCTTGGGATGCAGCGAAGAGTTGTATTTGGGAATGATTTACAAACTCCCGTCTTGCCAAGCAATGTCTATTTATGCTAGGAAAGAAGGCTCATCTCGCAGAACAATGCCTGTTGACATTTGGCAACGATCTCTCAGCTCGCAAAAAAATAATCCTGATTGTGCTTAAACTACAGGGGACTGCGTACCTTGGCCTACGCGTCCCCGTGGAAAGCAGCGAATCAAGGGGTCCCTGACGCCCTGCCACGTAAACTAATCGTGAGACCTACATATTTTTCAGTAATAGTACCTTCAGTATGGGGCGACTTACAGTCTCGAATTTTTGACAAGATACGGTAACCTAGGTGACGCGTCTAGTGCTCCGACAAATTGTTCTGTCTATGGATGGGGTCATGGGGGAATCATGCATTAGCGGGAATCCTTCGAGATTCTGAAAGAAGTCAGAGGCCTTGAAATTGGAACAATGACGCGGCGTCACTGGTTGTCTGAGCAACCAACAACCTCAAAGGAGACGGATCGCGATATCACGTGACTGGCTGCCTGTAAATCCGGAAATCCGGAGGGCAGAGGTCTCGGCCCCACATAAGCTCACTTCGAAATCTAGCCTACCCCATACTCTCAGCTTAACCGACGAATCAACCCACCATCGTCGTACCCACGTCGCATCAGCGTCGAGCATGCGAGCACTCGCCCATTGAAAACGTTCCCAATGGCGACGCAGGCGGTCCTGCCACTCCGCAAGCATGTATAACCGCGACTCCAAGATAATGCGCAAGCTGCTTGGCAAGGCCGCGTCAGAGACCCCCGCCGGCGACCCGAGCAGCCTCTCCATCACCAGCGCCCCCGCGTCCACCATCTCGGCCACCTTCCGCCCTCCGAAGTCGCAAGACGCCGTGTACCGAGCCGGAGCCCCGATATTGAGCCTCGATGTCTCCCCGGACCGACGAGCAGCCGTCCTGGCTGGCGCCCACATTCTCAAGACTGTGGTGCTCGACGACCCCCACAACTTCAACTTCAGCTTTCGCGAGGGTGTAGATCTGAGGGCCATCATCACCGCGCAGCCTTACGCCTCCAAGGGGAGCCAGGGAGCGGATCAGCTCAGCATCCGGGATGTAAAATGGCACGGCGGATCGACCATCTTCACGGCCTGCGCCAACGGCAAGATCTTTGCATACGATGTAGCCCGTGTAGGATCTGGCGCTGCTGAGCCCTTGGAATATATACAAATGCAAGAGGACTCACGACAAGTGACTACCCTTGATGTAAACCCGCACCTCAAGAGCTGGCTTCTTTCAGGTAGCCAGGACGGGATGGCCCGCGTCTTTGACACATCGGCTCCCGTACAGGGCCGCTCGAATGGTGTCACTTTCCGCCAGCGCTTCGCACCTCTCAAGTGCATTGATCCTGTTCGACAAGTCAAGTGGTCGCCCAAGGTTGGCCACGAGATGGCGTGCTGCACAGAGGGCGGCGTGGTCTTGAAATGGGACGTCCGGCAACCGGCGAGGCCTCTACTGAGAATCAACGCACACGAAAAAGCATGCGCATCCATTGCGTGGCATCCAGATGGAAGCCATCTCATTAGTGCTGGCTGGGACACCAAACTCCATGTATGGGATGTTGGAAGCACGGCCGACAAACGCCAGAAACCCAAGTGGTCTGTTACAACGCCAGCGCCCGTCTTCAGTGTTGCATGGAGACCTGGTCTCTGGTCAGCCACGGCCCAGAGCAAGCGCGTCGCTCAGGTTGCTGTGTCGTACGACGATAGCAGTTCTCGACGGTATGGAACTTCAGCAGTGCACATCTGGGATCTAGCTCGACCAACAATGCCCTACAAAGAGATTGAGAGATTTGACTCATCGCCTTCTGCTTTGTTGTGGCAAGATCAAGACATGCTCTGGACAGCCGGCCAGGATGGTCTCTTCACCCAGTGCGATGTTGCCTTTGCCCCCAAGGTTATTGATCGCCAATCGACCTCGTCCATGGCGTTTTCCCCGAAAGGTGACGTTCTAATGTTCCTTGACGAGCGCCCTCAGTCGCACCGGCCTAGGCCTCCTGTCACCCATCACGCCGAAATCGTGCCCCGGGGCCACTATGGCACGAGCCCGAACGCCCCGAAGTTGAGCATCAGCAGAAGCGACTCGGAAGAGGATGTAGTCGGTAGCTTCCTCGGCCCTCGACGGAAATTCAGCCGCAAGCGAACACAAGCAAGGTCTGGTACCATGAGCACTACTCCTCCTTCTGGGACGGGCCATTCTGACGACCAGAAACAACTTCTTCCGCTCGACCAGGCGATTAACGTGACGGGCATCTTCAAAACTCAGCAAACCATGGCCTTTGGACGCCTGCCTGCGTCACGGACCACGCAGACCTACCAGTATTTATCCAGCATTCATCTCGAAACGCTCCAACGTGAACTCCCGTGCGCCAAAGATAGGAAACCGCTCAACAAGCGGGTTGCGTCTATCCTAGAGCATTACGCCAGGGCGGCGGAAAGTGTTTCGCTCTTCAGGCTTGCTCAAACATGGCGAATCCTGTCTTATGCGGTAGGGTTGCTCCTCGAGCGACGTGCACAATACCACCTCGACATGCGGCTCGGCCGATTCCAGAAGGTGAAAATAGAAGAGAAAAAGGGGAGTGGAAAGTTGAGGCCAGTTGACCTATATGCTGCCAGTCGAACGTACGGCGACGAAACACCGAGACGCCTCTCTGCACAAGTAAGCACCAGCGTCAGCCGCTCCCTCAGCACCCGCTCCCTTCTAGCCGAAGAGATTGAGAGCACATCAAATGTCCCGACACCACTCGCGCGGCCCGTGGATGCAGCAGATAACCAGTACGAGCACTCACAGCAGGTTGGCAAGAGACTGGCCGCGGTTATGGAGCCCGACGGATTCAGTCTGGGGCCTGGCATAAATGACAGGTTCGAAGACACCCCCCGGCGGCGCCTCGACTCGGTCCCCCTGTCGGAATGCAGTCATGAAAGCGAAAGCTCACAGATATCTAGCACCGAGGGTTACGACTTTTACGATGCCGAATCTCTGGTCAAGGCAGTGGAGGTTCCTGTGCCCAAGAAGAGGGAGCCCTTGTCCTTGGACTATACCGGCTCTGCGAGTCCGGAGGAGCGCAAGGTACCGACGCGACATGACTCGGACGAGAGCTTTGCTCAGATGTTTTCCACGTCTGATGCCACAAGAAAGACGCCCGCTCCGATATCAAATGGTCCCGGGCCTTGGCGATCGAGTCTCGCACGACACGCATCGGACATGGATAAGAACGACGAGGAATATCCAAGTCGGATACGCGGGGAGGAAGTCGGGGCATCCGCAGAGACTCCCAAAGACTCGCCCAAGAGTCGCGACAAGAAGACTGGAACCGACTCGCCGGAAGAGGTATTCATGATCTCGCAAACCACCATGGGAACCGACAGCACATATCCTTCTCAGACATCCGAGCCCTCGCAGTCTGTGCCATCGCAGTCTAAAACCTCGCAGGCTGAGACCGCACAGCCCGAGAACTCACAGCCTAGGATCGCTCTCTCGGAACCCGAGCAGCCTGCGACTCAGCTCCAACCACCGCAGCCTATCAGTTTTAGCCCAGCAAGCTATCAAAGCCGGGCTGTTAGTCCCCTCAAGGAACCCTTTCCTGCGCAGCAAGACCTTCGGCCTCATGTGATCGAGACTGATTTCCTCCCATGGAATGAGGATCCTACTTACCCTTATCCGACAGTTACTTCCGGCCCAGACCCCGTGGCCTCACCTCTAGACCCTCATACCCTCATCACCAAGGCCCTTGACTACGAATCCCACTCCTCCGCTCTGAACGCCTCAGCTATAATTCTTCTTCTCAAGCCATTGGTGCCAGACTCGGTTATTGACTACTACCAGGCGAGTGCGGTTCTTCGTCAGTACCATTCCCGTCTTATGCGTATGGGTTTATTCATCGAGGCATCCTTGCTACGGAACCTCTGCATTCAAGGATGGCCAGACGGCTTACCCGAATGGGGCGAGAACTACACAACCATCTTCACCCCTGCCCAGCAGAACGTCAAAGTCAGTTTCTTTTGTCTGGCATGCCGGAAGCCTAGGGAGGTCGATCCGAAGCAAGGCCCAGAGGCCATCTGGACGTGCGACCGCTGTCGGACGGCCATGTCACCCTGTGCTGTCTGCGGTCACCGAGAACCTGAACAGTCAAACTACATCCCCACCGATATCGCCAAGGCTCTGGATTCTCCAGAGTCTTGGCTTTCTGAGTGGTGGTACTGCCCCGGTTGCGCACATGGCGGGCATGCTTCTTGTCTGCAGGGCTGGCACGCCCCGATTGAGTCCCCAGACTCTGGTGGTCCCGCCACGTTCAGCGACGGCTGCTGTCCCCTCGACGGCTGCGGGCATGCTTGTCTTCCTGGCAAATACCGAGGCGAAACCACGACAGCTCGCTCCGACGACCTCGGCCGCGCCACTGTTGAGAAGACTCGTACCAGGGAAGATCGCGCCAACAGCAGCAGTCGACGATCTAGTCCCCGCCCTGGACTGGACCGCACAGTCAGGAGCGACGGCAACGACATCCCGCAAAGTCGAGCTGTGGGCATGGCGCGGGAGGCGCTCAGCAAGAGCAGCGGCGGAGGTATTCTGAGCTCCAGCCCCGGGAGAGCGGTAGCCACGGGGGATAGGGAGCGGAGGAAGAGCGTCAAGTTTGCTGGCACTGACCGATAGAGTTGGTCGCGATGCATATCGGAGTGGCTTTCGTAGCTGGCAAGGGAGTCTTTGTAGCACGGCGTTTGGGTGGGGAGGGTTTGTTTGTGATGTACTGTAGAATTTGGACTGTGATGCTTTCAGGATACGACGATAGTACTGTTTGATACCCGATGAAGTTATACGTTTTATTGCCATCCCAGAGTAGGATAGGCTGTGACACAGGCTCGCGCCGCAGGGGGGGCCAAATGTGAGCGCACCTGAAGATGAGCCACCACATGCAATATGCGGAATTCACACCGCGTACCCGGGCTGAAGTTGCGGAGCTGTAAAGCGAGCAAAAAGTGGACTCACGCTTTGAGCTACAGGGTTGTGGTAGGTCGTCTCCCTCGGGGAGGGGATAAGCTCACTCACCATTGCAGCTTATCGCAGCTTGGACAGCGTATTTTTTGAACACGGCCGACTTTTGACAATTGGAAATCAACGGCAACTGATTTCCGGATCAAGTCTGAACATCCGTCGTTGTTCGGGAACGTGAACAGGGTTGTATTAGCAGGGCCCCACTAGCTCGGAAGTGAGTCGGTAGGGCTGATGGACCCACCAGCGCAGAATGGCCCTTTTTAGGAAAGGTCGCTGCTGCAGGTGGGACGACGGTTTATAGCCTGCATAGCCAATCATTGAACAAGATCGTACTCGCATCTAGAGATGGACTCACCAAAAGCTCGCAGAAGAACCCCTGAATGCGGTTCCGTAGAAAGGCGGCAGCACCGAGAGGAGAGGGAGGGCGACCAGCCACTCACTTACCAAATACTTGGAGTATAAATTCCTAGACCAGCGTGCTCGAGCAATTGGGCTTCATCCGACCGAGCATTTGCCCTACAGGACAACCGCAACCATTCTCTACCCACCTTTTGTACCCGATATTAGAGACCTCTTCTTGAGGAGCAACTCTTTTGGTCCAGATGATCTCCCGGACATATCCGCCGACGAGGCCAGCATAAGGCTGCCCCGCGCCCTGCAGTTTACTTGGCTGCCCTGTTGTACCGATACGGTCGTCAAGATCTTTGCAGCAGGATCACCAAACGCATACTCAATCGAGATCCCCCGAGGCGCAGATGGCCCGACGCCTCTGTATCACGAGTCGGCCGTTGGGGGGTCTCCGATCCTTGCCGTCGAGAGACTGGGTGGGGGATTCACGATTCATCTCCCGAGAGTTGCAGAACTTGGTATCTTGCCATGCCAAGTCGACCTGCACTGCAGAGATCCCGCCACGGAATCTCGATACAGCTTCACCATGCTGGTGGGCAGCGGCACCACCTACCAGACCGAGCGTTTTGAGTGGCTGCGCTCATACACAGAAGGAGCCAAGCTCTCTGGAAGATCGGACAACGGATGGAAGCTATTGCGGCTTGGAAAGGATGAAGTTGCCAGGTTCCAGAATAATGGTGGTTGCTACGGTTCACCGCCACTGACACCTGGAACTATATCACACGGTCGCCTATCAGCAGATGCAAAGGAAGTTGTGGCGGTGGTGGCCGAGTGCCAGCCCACCCCAGCGTCAATCCGTCACATTGGCGAGCTTCACTATCGAGGGAGCGGAGCGACTCCAGGATTGGGACATCACTGGGCTTTGATGGCTGCTATGAGTGGCATTGTTCTTTGCCAGAGCAAGGACGACTGACTGACTGACTAACTGATGCGAGTATAGCGAGGGCCTGAATGTTCCATCAAGCATCGCGGCGGTCGAGGTTACATGTACATTCAAATTAATATCCAATTGACGAGTCTGGCTGTAAGTTGAGGTCGAGACTTGGTAGTCATTCATTGGAATTGTGCTGTATGTATAGTGGAACCGCTCAACCTTGTAACTACTGCACTCGATTGAGCTTGTAGATTATGTCTACGCAAACCAAAACCTCGTTATACGATAATTGAAGCCATCTTCTCATTCCACTAGTCATTGGGTATCTCCTCAGCTTTGCGGAGCCTGCAGCGGATCATTTCAGGGTGCTTATTGTAAGCTGAAACGGGAGCTCTAATTAATGGATCCCCTAACACGAAGCCAGGGCGAACTACCCACCGCACGGTAAGCTGAGCAGTACATACTGCCTGTACTGATAAGGTACGGCAATCGCCTTGTTCTCTCAAATCTGACGTGATCGTAATACATCGGCAGTTCTTCTCAGACACATCAACCTATCCCTGACGTGAGGAACGCTTATACACCGCACTTGGCGCTTCCGACCGGTCAACACCCAAAAGCAATGACGTTTCCAAGGTGACATTGGCGGAACAATAAGGTACTAAGTTAGTATCTAGAACCCCTGGTCCCTTGTTCCCTGTCACGCACACAGCCTCATAGGGCACTGCCTAAACCTGACCTCAGCTTACATCGGCCAATCCGAGTCGCGTGAGGACGACTTCTCTTGGCGGGTCTGGGCGACATATAACCGACCGATTTTCCACATGCCGGAGTTGCTCGAGCCCCGCCAGAAGACAAACAGCTATGTCCCTCTCAAGAGCTTTGCGTCATGGCTGGAACACCGTCTAGTCGGGGCTGTGAGGCCTGTCGACGACAGAAGAAGAGAGTGAGGGCTCACTACGCATAGCAGTCAACACAGCCACCCAAACTTACTAACTGGAGCATCCAGTGCGACCAAGCAAAGCCGCAATGCGGTAGATGCAAGCGCCTCGGCACCGCCTGTGTCGGAAACGGCGTCAAGCGCTGGAAGTTCCAGTCCTTCCAGGTCGAAGAACAACCACAGACTCAGTGTCAAAAGGGCCTCGTACCGTCTCCAAAGAGAAGTCCCAGCAATGGGTCAACACGCGTGGCGTCTTCTCTGGTCCATCTCCTCGGCATAGAGGATATCAGATACGATCTCCGCTCGTTCGGCGGCAGACTCCTGCCCGACCTCCCCGCTAAGCTGGGCTCGAACGCTGCGCTCGACACCTGCGTGGCCGCCATGGTCTCGCTGTACCGATCGCGCCAGTACCGGCAGTCCAAGGTGGAGGCCCTGACTTGCTACGGGGAGGCTCTGGCTGCGACGAGGAGGGCGGTGGAAGACCCTGCGTGCCCTACCCACACGAGGATGCAGACGGTTGCCATCATGTTCATCTGCCACGTAAGAATTACTAGAATTGAGAGCAAACACACATGATCCTGACTAACCATGCGTCATTTGTAGAGCTGGGTTGACCAGAAGAATGCTGAGCAGCATCGAGAGATGGTATCCCATCTGTTTCGCGAGGCTGTAGAGCAGGGGCGAGCAGGGGAGATCGAGCCAGGATACATCCAGGGCCTTACCCAAATCGCAGTAGGTTGATAGCCGTCCACTACAGACTCCCCCAGAACTCTCTGACATGCGCAACTACAGGCTCTCTCGAGTATCCTGAACCCCGAGTTTGACTTGGGCCAGTGGTTCTGGGACGCCTGCAGCATGGGCGGCACTCCTCGCCCAGTCCGATACTTCAACGGAAGCTTCCTCAGTCTCGAGTCCACCACTATCGCAGAAGCGTCCCTCTATCTCAGAGCACCGCATCAGCACCTCTACCAGATCGAGTGCATCTACAACATCGTCCGGTTCGAGAAGCCCGCGGTTCAACACCTAGTCACGCTCGCCACAGTGGCCGCAAACGCTCCGCACGCAATGACAGAGGCCATAAGGATCTGCGGATACTACCGATTCGCATACTCGATCTTGCTTGCACTGGGCGCCATCTTGAACCACGTCCTTCGAGTATTCGGCGACGACCCAAGCCTCGTCGTGGAGGCGCACACGTACGTCGACGACGCTGTTACGTTGAGCGAGCAGTGCAATCCCTGCCGACCAAACGGAGCTACCTTTGTCCCCGACTGTATGAAGATGGTCTGGGCATCCATCACAGACTTGTACCGCGCCGCCGAGGTTGAAGCAATACTCGTCGACTACGAGCGCGATTTGGACGGGGCGCAGTATATGGAAGACGCGTTTGCCATCAAGAGGCGGCTGTACAAGATGGCAAAGGTTCAGAAACGACCCAAGCCGGCTGAAGATGTGTCTCTAGAGGGACTAGAAACCCAATTACATGAGAATGAGGCGATAAGCAAATGTGTTATACTTTAACGAGAACATGTATTGGTGCGCAGTCGTTTAGCGTGGGATTGGAGTATTACCGGCAAGTGAAGGCTATTCATTAAGCAACCAAGGTCGAAGTTTGCAGTTATGCCGTAGCATCGAGGGCAACATAACGTGACACTTATGAACAATTCCTCTTAGGCTTCTTTGAGTATGCTTGATGATGTGACCTACTTGAGGTCCATAACCTGTGTTTAATTCCAGAGCGACCCAAGCACCTATCCAGCTGTATGCGGTAAGTTGGTGCGATGCTGCCAATCCCAGACGCCTAAAACACGTACAACCGCTGAGCTTGACCTCACCTGGTCACATTCTCTCTCAGCCCCTTCGTCCTCAGGGTAAACTTGGCATCCCCGTCCCCAAACGGCAGCGCAATCCCCTCGTCCGGGCTGCCCACGCCCACTTCGTCCTTACCGAACCCGGTGCTCTTCATAAGAGCTGCCCGCAGCGCATCGCCGTGCTGATTCATCACCTCGCTGTCATTGCTCCCCCTCCGGCTTTCCGTGAAGCTGCCCCCGTCTCCGTCGAGCTGCGCCGACATGGTCGACATCCTTCCCTTCAGCCTGCCGGCCCACAAGCCGCGGACGCCGCCCTTTTTGCGCTCGGGTACCTGGTCGCCGCCAGCGCTGCACACGTAGAGGAGATACTTGAGGTTGGGGAGAGTGTGGCGAATGTCGACAACGCGGAGGCCCTGGGAGGAACAGAGGGCTTCGATGTCTTTGTTGAGGAGAAACCAGCCGTACTCGAAGCGCCATTGACCTGCTGTGGAGCCACCTCGAGGTAGGTACAGAGGGAACTCTCTGCGTGAGACAGTCTTGTCGGACAACTGCGAGATGTCGTCGCGCGCGTAGGAGCGGGATCCGAGCCAATCGAGAGGGTACGGTATCGGGTGAGCTAGGTAGAACTGCAGATGGCGGGTGAGCATGGCCACAAAGCCAAGGCCAGCCGACAGGACGTCTTCGGTGATCTGCCTCGCGGTGGCAGAGTCGTAAGTCGAATTTGGGAGCGGGACATTGCAGATCTGAAAAGAAAGTGGAGGCGCATTCGGAATCGGAGTGATGGGGAATATGTCGGCGAGGTCAGAACAGATGCGCTTTCGCTGACCTCGGATTTGCTGCTGCGTCTGTTCGAGGAGGTCCTTTGAAGCTGCCAGCTTCTCTCTGTTATTGGCGATATCCTCCTCAGCTTCGACCTGGAGCTCTCTCCCTTTCACGATGGCTTCGCGCCGGCTTCTGAGCGATTCTCGTAGTTCGTCCCGCTTCTTCTGTGCTTGTTTGTTCATGCGTCGCTGCGCAGTGAGGTACTTTTCCGCCAGCGCAACCGATTCTTGTGCCGTTTCTGATCGGTCAACGGGGCTATCATCCAAGATCTGGTTTATCTCCTCCATGAGCCGTTGTTGCGTCTCGATGGCATCTTCGATCGAGCTCTCCAGGTTGGCCAACCTCATGAGCGCATTGTATGATGATGTGGCTACCGAAGGCGCCTGCTTCGGTTCGGATATCTTGTTTGGAAAATCGAGCGAGTAGAGGCCATCCTCGAGGTGAAGTATGAGTGCATTCAGGGGGAAGTTTCGGTCCAGAAGTGTCCCTATAAAATTGAGTCGACGAAGGTCTATTGATTCCTCCAGCAAGAAAGTCCACGATTGCTGTTTCGGTCGCCGTGCCCAGACGCGGATTGTCAAGGCGCAAGACCTCGAAATAGCTGATTCGCAGGCCTCTAGATTGAAGAACTTGAAGTTGAAGTTCTATGCGTTGTCAGATCTCGGTCTCGGTACAACTTCAATGTTCGTCTTACCGCCGCCTTCGTGCGCACCTCGCTGACGTAGACAGGTTCAGCGTCCTGCTCCATGTGCAGCGAATAGAACACATCGCCAATCACATCCTCGACCAAGGTCTCTAGCTTCTTCTGCCTCGCTGTAGGATTAAAGTGCGCCATGCTCAGGCTTGTCCTGCGCTTCGGCGGCGGACGCAGCGCATCTGGGCGCACGCTGTCCTTCCTCAAGCTCCCGGACGATCGTGATGGGTGCAATTGGCTTGACTCCCTCAGGACAGGTAATGTCTTGGAGCTCGTGTTCAGTTCGGCGTCGTCGACCGTTCTAAGGCTCGTCGGGGCAAAGGACAAGTTGCGCAGCCATACTCCGCGAAGATGACGCAGCTTGCGATTCCGCGCGAGGAGACGCGGACGACGGGGTTCGGCGAGGGACGACATGGTGAGAAAAGTCGCATGCTGCGATTAACCAGCAGATGAGTATTGCTCCTATGACATTGGAAATGTAAAATTCAAACTCGAGAAGCTATGTTGAGGAACGGGGCGTGGTGCATAAGGAGAGGGGAGTCGTCCTTGCCAGGTTGGTAGGAAGCTCGAAGCTTGGCTGAGGTGAGGTCACCTATTGCGATAGTTGCATATTTGGTTTAAGTGATAATGGCGATCCTTGGTGCTTGAAGACGAACTTGCAATACTGTGAACATGGAACATGGCATGCTCACATTACGAGCGGATTTTCTCTTGTTAGTAGTCTTATGTGTAGACGCAACCGCATCAAAATGTCACATGTTGCGCGACTCGATTTTGAAGGCCTACCCTTCAACCAAAGATCGCTTTGAGCGGCAGATGGTGCTTGGCCGCGACTGATCCCCTACCTAATCGTGTAGGAACCCAGCACTTGTGTTGCGGCGTCCATTGCCCAGAGGCTTCGAGAATGACATTTGGAAAATGAGCCATATAATTGTCAAGTCCCGGTCTAAGTTCCTGCTATGGCTTCTTGCACGTATTGAAAAGCCGTTCCCGTAAACCTCTCAAAGCCATCTGAGTCGCAAATGATAAGCACGAAAGCCCCCCTCCAATGAACAATGCAAGACAGACGTTGAGTAAAATGACACTCCCTTTACCAAAAACAGCCAAGACAAGGAAAATAGTAAGACACGGTGATCACGCCTCGATTGCGATCTGAACAGACCCGGCTTCATCCACTCGGCTGATGGACGCCATTGCTATGCCTCGACCCATGACTTCAGCGCGTCTAATCCCCGATCGTACGCCTCGCTCTATTCCCTCTAAGCTCCAAGTCTCAGATCATCCAGGTTGGCCGTTTGTTCGAACAGGTTCACAAGCGGGAGGAACAAGCGCTCTGTCTGAGGCTCTGTGCCCTGCGATACGCTCGGGGCAAGCTGCTTCAGGTCGTCCCACGTCTTCCAGTGCCAGCCCTCGCACTTTTCAGGCTCAAGGACCTACGCCGGAGTCAGTCAAGCAAATGGCTCACTCGTTTCACATGCACGTACCTCGGGCTGTGCGTTCTCGTCAACCATCTCACAGCGGACGAATAGGGTGATGTAGTGCTTCCCTTCATCCGTGAAGACGTCGTTTGTTACTGCGACGATTTTGATGGCACGGATCTTGAGCCCTGTCTCCTCGAGGACTTCTCGCTCTGCGCAGACGAGGACGCTTTCACCGAATTCTAGGTGACCGCCGGGGAGTTGCCACGTGCCTGTCTCGTGTTAGACGTGTTTTTATTGCAGAATAAAATATAATGTACCTGCTCCATGGCTTCCTGTTCGCTTGCCGGCCACGATCTTGCCCTCGCGATTGTAGACGATGGCAGCGACGCCGACGCGGGGGTTGGGGGCTGAAGACGACATTTCTGCGCTGACTTGAAGATGGAGGTGCAGCTCAATGAAAAGAAACTTTTGACAATGAACCAAGTAGTTATTGAATAGATACCTTTGAATTGATGGCCTGAATTACCTTATACTTATAACTTTGTCTTTGCAACGTCTCCGAAAACGCCCAACAGGGCGCAGTGAGCACACAGCGGGCTGAGTCATCGCGTACACGCTCACAAGAGCCTTGGTACCTTTACAGCGCTTCTACAAGCTCCAGAAAGTACACGTTCAAATTGGAAAAAGGCACCTCAATGCCTTGTCCTGATTCATTCATCGCTCTGAACTCATAAATCGCAGATCTCTCTCAAGTTGGCCATGTTGCTCTCCGGCATCGGACCTCCAGAGGACGGTCAATATTACTACTCATGGTCCCAAGTATATCATCTCCGAGATGGAGCACATGGATACAGGCACATTAGAGGAACTGAAATGACTATAACGGTAATAAAGCAGTTTTTGTAATATTCCACCCGCTGCATTCTGCATACTTATAATGGCGTTTCTATATGCTAATTGAGACAAAACAAATGGCTTGCCCCCAGAACTCTCATCAAATCGTAACTATATGAATGTGATTATAAAAAAGGAGGCCTCCGCGGCCTCTCCAACCCCACCCCCCAACAACCC
>JADBHU010000786.1:0-15955 GCA_017140155.1 Fusarium devonianum
ACAACGAGCACGAGAAGAAGTGCGAGTGTCCCAAGGGTCAATGGTACGACGCCTACGCCAAGAAGTGCAGCTGCCCCAAGGGCCAAACCTACAATGAGCACGAGAAGAAGTGCGAGTGTCCCAAGGGTCAAACCTACAACGAGCACGAGAAGAAGTGCGAGTGCCCCAAGGGTCAGTGGTATGACGAATACTCTAAGAAGTGCAGCTGTCCTAAGGGTCAATCTTACGACGAATATTCCAAGAAGTGCAGCTGCCCTGGTGGTCAGACCTACAACGAGCACGAGAAGAAGTGCGAGTGTCCCAAGGGTCAATGGTACGATGCCTATGCCAAGAAGTGCAGCTGTCCCAAGGGCCAGACCTACAACGAGCATGAGAAGAAGTGCGAGTGCCCTAAGGGTCAATGGTATGACTCTTACGCCAAGAAGTGCAGCTGCCCTGCTGGCCAGTCTTATAACGAGCACGAAAAGAAGTGTGAATGCCCCAAGGGTCAGTGGTACGATGCCTACTCAAAGAAGTGCAGCTGCCCCAAGGGACAGACTTACAACGAGCACGAGAAGAGATGCGAATGCCCCAAGGGCCAGTGGTACGACAAGCACGAGAAGAAGTGCAAGTGCCCCGAGGGCCAGTACTATGACGGAAAGCAGTGCGGATGCCCCGGCGGCCAGACCTACAACAAGTGGAACAAGAAGTGCGAGTGCCCCAAGGGCCAAGTCTACGATGCCTACTCCAAGAAGTGCAGCTGCCCCCACGGCCAGACCTACAACAAGTGGCACAAGAAGTGTGAGTGCCCCAAGGGCCAAGTCCTCGACCCCTACTCCAAGAAGTGCCAATGCCCCCACGGCCAGACGTGGAGCGGCAAGGAGTGCAAGTGTCCCCACGGCCAGACCTGGGACAAGTGGTCCAAGAGCTGCAAGTGCCCCAAGGGCCTGAGCTGGGACGGCCAGCGGTGCAAGCACGACTGCGGCCACGATGCCGAGTGGAAGTACGGCGGCTGCGTGTGTAAGAAGCACGGCCAGGACTACAACAAGTGGAACAAGAAGTGCTCCTGCAAGGGCGGCAAGATCTGGGACGAGCACAAGAAGGAGTGCCGATGCCCCAAGGGCAAGAAGTGGAACGAGTATGCCCAGCAGTGCCGCAAGGGCGGTGGCTACGGCTACGGAAACACCTACTAAACTAGGAAGATGCTGTTTCTTTGTTCGGGTAATGAGAGAGAGGGTTGGTTGATCGCAGACAGGGGGTTTCAAAGAAAATGTTGAAGCAGTGGAGGAGTTGAGTTGGTATGGAAACAGCGTGGACGGAAGTCATGACGACCCAGTTTGGATTACGAAAACTTATACTTTTCTTCTCTTCTTATCACTCTTTAGCCAGGACACTTTTGGATAGTCCACCTTTTACTTTGTTAATACAATTGAATGAATGTTGAGGGAAACAGCAGATTCCGTACACCTCAAGTGACCAATTGTATCATCTTATCCCCACTGAGCTCGTTATATCTTGGTTGAAGATATGAATACTAGTCTATGCTGTGGAGCGATCTAGTAATTGGAGATTTCAGACTGTGGGATTTATGAATTAGTATTCGCACCAAGCTCACAGCAACTTCTCAACTTGTAATCACCAGCTTAGTCAGTGTCCATGAAGCACAACATAAATCAAACGGTCTTCAATTGATATGCGTCGCCTCAAACATATCTACAATGGGCGGACTCAAGCTGTCACAGCAGAGAAATATTCACAAAGAACCACCGATCCTATCGTGGTCGAAACTGCTGAAAACGCAGGCGTCAGGGCGTATCTCATGATGCCCCCCCACTATATACGGCACGGGTCTAGGCCTTTTCAATCAGCGATTCATGCAGATTCCTTTTACTATCGAGCATGCCCTCGAGCAAGGGCAGCCCGAGTTCATTGGCGATGGGTAGGTTCACGTGGCCGATCTCGCAGCCCTGTACGAAATAGTGTTCTTTATCATCGTGGAAGCCCCTTGCCTTTGAGGGAGCAACAAGCAGTTTACATAATATTCAAGATCAGATGCATTCAATGGCTTCAAAGTTTAGATGTAATGTGCGTAAAGTTGTATTGATATACATCTCTTACATTGACGGCGTGCTCGTACAGTGACGCCGTCTGCCACTATTTACAAAGAAGAAGTTGTACAATAAGTACATTTTACCGATCCATCATTCCTCCCACTTGAAGAACCATAGACCATTTACAGAAGCTTGGCCTTGCGCTGCATGCTTCGCTTGGCAGCGCGACGAGCGGCGCGCTTGGCCTTGCGGGTCTTGCGTCGGCTGGCGCAAGAGTCGGGCTCAGTAGCAGGCTGCTTGGTAGCAACAGGGGCAGCAGGCTCAGAATCGCTGGCTTGCTCGACGGCAGTAGGCGCAGGGGCGGCAACGTCAGAGGTCGTGGGAGCAGAGCCAGTGCCGTTGGAGGGAGCAGAAGCCGTGGGGACGAGAGTGGCAAAGGTGGGAGTGCCAGAAGCAGGAGCCTCAGAAGCCGGGCCGTCGCTGGGAGAGGCGCCGCTATCACCACCAGCAGAGGCATCGCTGCCAGTGCAGTCACCGTCGCTCTCCTGGCCAGCAAAGTTGGCAGTGTGGTCCTCGCAAGCCTTGGGCCAGACCTTGGGGCCGGGGGCGGTGTAGCTGGTGGGAGCAGGGTAGTAGATGTTGATGAGCAGGCCCGGCTCGGAGCCGTCGTAGGCACCGGGGAACTGGACGACGGGGGAGGGCTTGCCAGCGCCAGAGCCCTTGACGGTGAGCTGAGCGCAGCCGATGTAGAACTGGGCACCGCCCTTCTCGCCGGCGCCGTGGAGGCCGACGTGCTCGGCGCGCATGAGGTACGTTCCGGAGGGGAGCTGCTCGGGCAGGGCAAAGGTGAAGTTGTGGATGCCCTGGTTGTTGACGGTGGTGGCCCACTGGAGACCCTCGGCGGTGATGTCGCTGGTGGTCAGTTCATAGACCTTGAACCAGTCGCCGTCGCCGAGGTAGTCGGAGGCTTCGGTGCCCGAGGGCGCCTTGCTCATGTAGACGGCGAGGGGGCCCGGGTGGCCGATCTCGACGTTGACGGTGAAGCCAACCTCGTCGCCGGGGGCAACGGCATGGGTCTTGGTCTTGGCCCGGATGTCGGCGTCAAGGCCGCCGGCGTTGCAGATGATGTCCTTGGAGGTGACATCCTCGATCGGCGAGTTGTGGTTGGTCGTCTGGCGGACGTACTCGTACGGCTCGGTGGACTTGCCGTTGACGATGAGAGCCTCGAAGTTGTAGTGAGCCAGGGCACTGGGGATGGCGGCAGCAACGGCCAGGATGGTGGAGAGAGAAGCACGCATGATGTCTGTTGCTTGCGGTAGTTGGGTGTAGTTTCGTAAAAGATTGTGTGTAGGAACTGAAAAGTTGATAGAAAGATTGTGAAATAGCTAACCACCAGGGCTTGCAAAGAATGTAATGACTCGTAGAGACGGAAGAAAAGAAGGGCGCAAGCAACAGCTGCAGCGAAACAGGACCGGAACTTTGAAAGTGGAAAGAATGGGATGAGGAGGAGAAGGAGAAGAGAAGATGGGATGAACTGCGAGCTGCCGTCTCTTATATCCATCAGCTTCGGCCTCCTGGGTCCTATACCTGAGACGACCCATTTTCTTGGCTTCGTCACTTTGCTCTCCGGCCATTGCTGGAAATTCCATGCCTCGTCCAGGAGATTAGGCGCGTTGCACTGCTACCACGCCGGGTTCTGAAACTGTTCCTGTATTAAGCGCCGGGGTCCCATCAACGGGCCTCCACAACCTAAGCTTGGCTTGGCTGCTCTGAGTTCGCATCTTTGAAGGGAATGACGTTGTGAGGTTGCTGCTAAATAACTGACAATCGATGATGGATTGTCTGGCTGCATTCCCCAAACGCGACAACTCAATTCGCAAAGACAACCGCCATGATCTCACGACAGAATAACCTTTTCTCACCATAATTGCCGAGATGTCCAATCGCACGTCTGAAGCAATCCCGAAATCTCGATTGCTTAGTTTCGATGATTGGTGGAAACCAACTTCACAGGGGTTGTCGGAGCAAGGGTTGCTTATTGTAACAGGTGGGTGGATCCGGCGATCGGGCGCCAAACAACTCGAGCCAGGGACAGGACGGAAAAAATATGTCAAAGGGAAAAGATATGGGACGGCCTGAAGCGTCACCAAGATCCACGTCTGGACGGAGATTCAGAAAGGGTTATCAGAAAGGATGGTGGGTTGAGACTCCTCGGGCTTGCTTTCGACTCCCCACGGAGACTTGAGAGACGAACTTTGGTATTCTAATGTATCAAAGTTGGACCAAGGCTAATGTTTTACGCGACTGATGCTTTAGTGGTTTATGAGACTCATTACACAATGTTCCTTGTGTATCTTGATTTCGCAACATCGCTTTCGACGGCACAGAACACAGTTTCAACAAACTCTTTTTGAAACCAGAAACTGCTAGCCTTACAGAGAAACAGTTTCTACATCGTGCTATTATTACATGGTCCGCTCGACTATTTGTATCTGCAACGGCTGCACGATGACATCTTCTCATTGTAGTATTGTACAACTACCCTTGAGCGTTTTACAAGGGTCTAATCGACCTTGGGTTCATGCCCTTTCGACTCATCATTTCGTTTCACCTGTTTGATCAAACTGACACCAGCAGCCTCGCTGGCTCCAGCCTCGACTTGTCTCGTCCAGAACGCATCACCGCTGCTTGCGATAGTGGACCTCCTGCGCTCCCTCTGCGCCTCGCTCACACCCAGTCCGACATGCCTGTTTGACTCAATCTCTTCCTGGTACCGCACCCGGTTGGCATATCGCTGATTGTAATCATTTCGAATCTGCTCGGAGCCAATCTGTTGCAGTATAAAGCGTACTAAGCAACGGAGCAGCAAGAGAACGTGCTCGCTGATGAACACCGTGACTGGCAGCGTGGCCCAGTCGCCGACCCTGTTACTAATCTTCTCGGCGCTGAAGAGATGCACGATGGCAGCCGTGCAGATACTGCCGAGCCATGTCAGAGCTTCGAGGGAGTAGATCCACGGCCCGATGCCGTCGGATCGTACAGGAGCCGGACGCTGATGTTCGTGGGATATCTTGGCAAAGTCTGACCGCAGCTCGATCCAGTTGTTGATGAGGAAGCCCATGGGGATGATAGGCCACACGGGTGAGAAAAGAGCGAGGTAGCCAAACTGCAAGACGAGCTCGGAAATGTCTTCTTGAACGTTGTATCCCGGAAGAGTTGTCTCATTGCGGCATCGGGCGAGAAGCTTGGCTTCTTGAGGGTCGTCTTTCACGATGGTGAGCAGCATGGTTCCGTTGCTGCGGGCTCGGCGGTAGTCTCGGTACCAACCGGAGAATTTGTGCTTGAGCAGCGGCACAATGTTCTCTTCGAAGAAGCTGGACAGTTGGCCGGTGACGGTCAAGGCGATGACCTCGTTCTGCAGCCGGTCTGCGTCAAGATGGAATGGTTCATGGATGAACTCCTTGCCGAAGCTTTGCATGACTTTTTCGATTAAGGCTTCGAGTCTTGGAACTACTTCATCGCCGAAGGGAATGTAGACAAATGCTGTAAGAAAAATGGGTAGGTAGTTGGTGAACATGTTGAGAAGGAAAATCTTTTGAGTGAGAGACATCTCATGGTGATCGGCTGTTCGGTGGTTTTCAAACTCGGTCATCCAAGTAGCTGCATCTTCAAGCGCCGAGGTAATGTACGGCAACGACACGGCGAGCAGGATGGTAGGTAGATACTCCTTGTCACCAAATCAGCGAAGCAGCACCGCAGAAGCGGGACACAACCTACCAGATAGTACTTGTAAGGGCCAGCGTACGTTTCCGAGATGAGTACCTCGATCGCAAAGACAGACATGATAGCCACGCCAAGCGCGACAAAGGCAATGAGCAGAAACGGAATCTGCAAGAGCTGGCGGCACACTTTCTTCCACCGAGGGAAGAAGTAGTGTCTGCGCCCGCCCTCGTCCACAAACTCGCTCTCGTACTTGAACTGAGGCCGGTTTACCTTGACGTGCTGGATGCCCTTGACGGCCCATCGGAGACTCAAGTCGACCTCCTGGATCTTCCAGTACTCGAGGAACACGGTGCACCAGACGCTGGTCAGGATGCCGTAGGCGAGAGAGTAGTTGGGAAGCCAGAGCCAGGCAATAAGGCCGGTTATGGCTGGGAAGGTGAGGAAGAGGAGGTAGGTCTGGATAAAGGCAAAGTAGAAGGCAACCTGAATGGGTTGTAAGTACGTCTCGTGACATATGAGATATTTGAATGGGAAACTAACCTTTGCCCCGTGCAAGTCTCGAATCGAGTCGAGGTCCTCGGGCGCTAGAAACACCCTCTTGCTCAGATGACGCAGAATCGACTTGTTAACAGGAGTATTGTGCAGAGGGAAAATCGCCTTGACGTTCTCCCACTTGCCGATGCCAGGAGTGATGCCTGCGCCGCCGAGGCTCTTTGACCAGTTGACGAGGTGATACATGGACAGGATGTCCTCAGCTTCATAGTCTCCATCGACGACTGTGTCCTTATCGCCGCCGGGATGGTTTGGTGTGATGCCGTACAGCCAATCCTTGACCCTGGACAACTTTGATCAGTATCTCCACGTTGCACAGATTTGTTGGCCTGAATACCTGGACTTGTAGACTGTGTTTCCAAGTAGGTCACGGGGCGCTCTGGCAAGGACCATGAGGGTCTGCTCGTAGCCTGCTCTGACTTCGACATCGAGGCCGGCTTCTTCCAAGTCGTTGAGCAGTGTTCTGAACTCTTCAACAGCTGTATCGCAGTCTACCAATCTTGGATTAACAGTCTGCCAAGGAGAGCGTACGCAACAAGCACTTACCCACGTCGGCAAAGTCATACAGAACGACATACTTGTCGTTGTATGTTGCCATATCGACCTGCACCCCTTGTTGAGCCATGCTGGAGCACAGCCGACAGGTAGCCGTTGTGCCGCTGTGCGGGTCCTGCAAGGTCTAGTCCAACGGGGTCCCTGGTCCGGCGAAGTATTACAAAACGAAGTCGTGATAGAGTAGAATGCGGCTTTGATATTCGTCCGGTCCTCGCATCACAAGAGACGTTCCCAAAGAAAAATTAACTTTGCACAAGATTGAGAGAAAAGAAGCTCGAATCATCCACGTCAGCCGCTCCACTTGGCCAAGCTGCTGAGACTGGGCGCGGCTTCGTGGGCCGTCCAGCGGATCAGTCGGCACGGATCCTCGGTGGTTTGATCTTGGCAGCGAGATTTGGCATCCGAGAGCAAGAGCGAATAATATCGAGAGCGCTCGACGTATAAATATTGTGGCAGTCGAAGAGATGCTTCAAGATTAAAGGCAAGGATGAGCATTCAGTAGCTATGCAAGCGCCGCGGCTTGGTTGTAAATGATATGAGACCGTACGTGTTGAGAAGGGCTCGGATAGATACTTTTTCGCTGGACTGTGGCTGTGCAAAAAGGGCCATAGCAAGCTTCCAGGTTTACGTCACAAGAATTCCAAGAAGCACTACTTGCTGCCAAGCGTTCTTTGTTCCTCTCATGTGGTGCAGCTGGTGTGGTACAATAGCCATGGGCCTCGCAGTCTGGGAATTGAATTGACATCTTGCTAGTTCCAACCAGCCTGGTTGAGTAGTAAGACGAGGAGAATTGCAACATGAAAGTGCTGAGGATCACTGCATGCTGTATTTTTCTTATTCGTACAAGTATTCAGCAAGAACCTATCTTTCCAACCATGTGCTCGATTGTTTTCGCCATCTTCCCAACCTGGTGAACAACTGTCCAATGGACTCTTCAGTCAGGCGCCAGCAAGTATTGCATTGGCCTTGTTAGCCATCTGTCTTCCATCTGACAACTAATTAATGTCTTGTCCTCAAACTACTCCAGGCTACTCCTGCGCTATCCGCCGATTCATGCTCAGTTTCATGCAGACTGTCGGTTTTAAACGTTGATATATCAAGCGTCAGTTTCCCGCTTTCTATGTGGAGCCAGTGACAGTATCTTATGAACTATCAGAGCAAGTTCGGGATCTCCTTAGGCACAGAATCTCCCACACCTTGACCAGTACGCATTTCAATTTGATTCGTCCAGGTCAAGTGAAGCCGCGGTTTGAGCGACCTGTGTGCACGAGCTCACACCCTCAGACACATTGCGTCTAGCAGACAATCGAATGAGAACGGGCTTGTGACCTGAACTCGGGAGCGTTCCTGAGTTTTGGCCAAGTGCTGGCTTTGCTCGGGACAACACATTTGAGCTCCCAGGCCCACCACCTCGATCGCGAAGACTTTGAAAAAGCAACTTGTCGAGCAGCTTGTCCACTTCATTGGATTTTGGTTTGATCTCTGGATCTTCGGCTTCAAGACGGAAAGCATCACTAAGCTGCACCAGTCTATTTTCGCCTGTCCTCGTGGTGTGTTCTGGCCACTGGCGATGGATGAGATGCTGCGATGAGATCAGCGGACGTCTGGCTGTAGCACATGACAAGCCAGGCTATTTCACCATCGGTCGGCTCCAGCCAATGTCTGGAATTGGGGTAAAATAACTGATAGAATTGGATGGTCAATGAGAACGCCTCGATCAGCCTGCGATGTCATCTTGCTTACGGCCAGAGTCTAGGGGAGCTTTCGCATCAAGAGCAGAAAGCTGTCTTTGCCTGTCGGAATCTTCAGATCATCCCGCACAAAGTGCTGCTTGGAGGGTTGCTTTGCCGCCACGGTACGAGAGCAAATACGATGTACAATGAAAGCCATGTTGGTGCTGCCATCTTGCGATGTCCTCGCAGCGCCACTTGCACTGTGGGCAGTGAGGGGTCTCGAGATGGTCGCCAAACGTTACCCTTTTGCACCCCGCGGATGCTCGGGCATGACGTTTGCGCAGCATCATCCTCATCACGAGCTGTTGACGGATGACGACAGGGCGCACGCAAGCTGGGGGGCGGAGAGAGTGAGGGTTATATGAAGCTGCTTCTGGAACCTCAAATGGCGATGCTTGTTTCTCCCATAATCTTGTCAAATCACTCTTCACAAAACGATACGCAACTGAACATTAAAAGATATCAATCCAAAGACCAATTGAACCATCATGCCTCATCATCCCAAGGGCGAGTCCGGCATCACCGACGAGGTTGCCATCGAGGGCCACGATCTCATCCACGACGCCGAGGTTGAGGAGCAGAAGGTGAGTTTGACCATATCGACAGAGATTTGCACACATACTGACAGTCGTTATAGCTGCATGGCAGCCATGCTCTGACGCAGGAGGACTCCGGACCCAAGGAGACCCAGCTATCCGGGGGTCTTGGTGGCGAGCAAAAGCAGCAGTCAACAATGGACAAGGTCAAGGGAGCCTTGAACATGAAATGAGTCAAAAGAAGAAGACTGCATGCTGCGGCTGCTCTGGGCGAAAGGGAGTTCTTGGTAGTTGGGGGATATCGGAAAACAAATTGTAAAACACCGATTGAATGGATCAACAATGCTTGACCAGGTCGCGTAAACATGTGGGACCGTGCTTGACAGACTCTCCACATCCTGCTAGATGTGGTCAAGATGTTCATGTTATTAAATGGTAACGATGGGGTATCAATAAATAGCAGCCACCTGCCCGACATCCAGACTCCTGATAATGCGCCATCCCAAGTCTTTGCCAACATGCCAACATAAAGCCGCCGGGGCCTTGCCGTACGAGCGACATTGCCTAGACACCAAAAAGCCAACATGTAGAGACCAAAATCACCAGCGCCAACGCTTTCCCGCTGGGCTGCCCCAGAGCAGCCGCCCCGTCGTCTGCTGGCTGTCCACTCCCCGCCCGGACCTTTTCACCACTCGGATACCGTATGTTGTACACCGGATCGTCGTCCAGCTTGTCGGGCGCTCCCAGCGTGCTGGGGCACGACGCCTGGTTCTCCTTGGGGTAGTCCAGCTCGCACTTCTCGTCGTGGCCGACGGTGCAGATGGAGTCGAGGATGTTGTAGAGGACGTAGTTCTCGCCGACCCAGGTAGTGTCCTTCTTGCCGAGGCAGCTCGTGAGAAAGTTCATGCTGTTGGCGGCGCTCAGGGGGAGCTTGCTGCCCTTTGTGTTGATCAGGCCCTTGCACTTGTGCGCGTCGACGTTCTCAAACTGCATCTCGATCGGCCCGCCCGCCGTCGGCTTGTCGGTGGCCGAGTAGCCGGTGTAGAGGTAGTTCCAGGCATCGTAGCTGACGTCGTGGGCGCCCTGGGACTGGTCGATGCGGAGGAGGTGGACAGTGCGGTCTTCGTAGCTGAGGGAGACGCAGATGTTGTTGCAGTCGACCGAGTTGGGCCAGTAGGCGATGCGGTTCGTGTCGACCTGGGCGTTGGTCAGTTAGGCCAGTCATCACAGCGAGAGATTTGCCTATGGTACAGTACCTTGCATCCCAAGACGCCGATCGACGACGAGTAGCTGTCGTGGGGCGTGACCCAGACGGTTCCGCTGTCGCTGTCGCGGTCGGCGGCTGTGGCGGTGGAGACGAGCAGGGAGTGGAAGAGAAGATGTCTCAGCGGGCTTGGCCGCACCATCTTGAGAGAGAGAGAGAGAGAGAGCGAATGACGATGCCTGAGCGAGGTTCAGGCGGAAAAGCGACAGGCAGAAGCAATGCAGAGAGCGACAGGCCACATCTTGCGACAAAGATTGGATTGGATCAACGGGCGAGAGAGCGCAGCGAGAGAGAGAGAGATTGCGTCTGGAGGCGAATCGGCGCGAGAAATTCGAGGGGATAGGGGTCTCTTGCAGAGGGTGTCCGAATTAGGCTTAGCATTTCTTCGCTGCTCACTTAACCGCATGTGGGATGATAATGCGAGAGATAACAGGGATTCCTCCTTCATTATTTCCAGGGAAAGGTTCACAACGAACAGTCAGTGTGCTTCTGCAGTGACTCCTATGTAGTGCCTTGGCACTAATAAGCCTGGAACCTTGCCATTGATGCTGGCGCCCATCAACTGGAACTTCCTTAATTAGCCCGTCGTATCCCCCGTATTATGCGCCTCCACTCTAAATCGTGCCGATCAAGCATGATCACTCGCAGGGCTGAGCAGACCAGAACCCAATCAGCCCAAGTCGCGAAGAATACGTCGGGGATTATATGGATCAGAGTGACATCAGTCACTGCAGAGCCACGATGGATGTCCTTACTCAGTCCATGGTAACGCCTGGTAGACCCACAGAGGCTCGTTAGTCTCGCAACATGATCCTCTCCCCAGCGAAATAGCTTCGCAAGATGAGGTCAAGTCGAGATACGATAGCATGTAGTCATGGTGCTGTTTTCACTATAAAATATGAGGTGCAACCCCTCGGTGCTGCCATCTTTGTATCCAGCTAAATCAAATATCATCTATCACCATGACTCGACTAGACCAACTCGTTCTCTCTGCATTGTCTCTTCTGCCTCCTACTCAAGGCATCCCTTCCGCCCACAAGGCATGCAAGGCTTATCCAGGAACTCAAGACTGGCCAGCGCATCAGATCTGGAGCCATCTCAATGAAACACTAGGAGGAAGACTGCTTGCACCTCCGCCTCCTGGTGGAGTATGCCACCCTGGCTGGCCAACCTACAACCCGGCTGCTTGCTCAGAGGTTCAGACCAGTTGGAGTGTCTTTGAATTTCATACAGACAACCCCATCTCGGTCATTGAGGATCACTACACCAACTGGACTTGTCTTCCCAATAAGACATTCCCCTGCACTAGCAGTGGCTATCCCGCCTATGTCGTCAATGCAACTACACCAGAACATGTGAAATCCGGAATCGACTTTGGTACGTTTCTCGTCCCCCAGTGCAACCTATCTCTAACACGTTAATAGCAAGGAAGCATAATATCAGGCTCGTCGTCAAGAACACGGGCCACGACTATCTGGGACGCTCCATTGCTCCTGGCTCTCTGTCGATCTGGACCCATCATCTGAACGACATCGTGTATCGCCATGGCAAGTTCAAGCTTGACAACTCAGACATCACAGTCCCTGGAGATGCCGTCACTGCTGGCGCCGGAGCTCAGATGTATGACATCTACTTGGCCACCGACAAGCACAACCGCACCGTCGTTGGCGGCGGAGGCAAGTCGGTCGGTATTGGCGGCTACATCACCGGCGGTGGACACTCCATCTTGTCGCCGAGGTTTGGGCTTGCGGCAGATCACGTTCTCGAGATGACCATGGTTACTCCCGGAGGAGAGATCTTGACTGTCAACGAGCAGAACCACCCAGATCTGTTCTGGGCTATGCGAGGAGTGAGTTAAAACCCCTATCATGTCTGTACATCCTTGACTGACAATTCCAGGGCGGCGGCTCTACCTTTGGTGTACTCACCTCAATCACGTTAAAAACGCACGCAACACCCAAAATCACGACTTCGTCCTGGATGCTCGTTACAGATCCAGGCTCTCAATTTGTCTATGACGTGATCGCATACGGCCTTTCTTTGTTTCCATCCCTCGGCGACGCCGGCATGTCCGGATATACACTGGTCACTCCCGGAATGGACAACCCAATGCCAGTTCCGGGCGCACCAAAGAAGGTTGCTGGGATTCTGGGTAGCTTCATCGTCCAGGATAAGCACGATCCCGAGTACGTCAAGAACATCTGGAAGCCGATCAACGAGACGATCCAAGAGCGATGGCCAGGCGCCGTGCAGCTCATTTCTGGATCAGAGCAGTATGGCTCATTCTTGGAGTGGTACGACGTTAATTACGACAAAGGCACGGCGGGAAACAGCTCGTATCTTGTGTCGAGACTGCTGGGTAAAGAGGCTTTGACTGGCAATCAGGATGCTTTGAAGGGGGCGTTGAAGGAAGCGATGGGATCTTCTGGGGGGATGGGTGTCTATCTAGTGGCCGGGAAAGGCGTTCGCGATGCTCGACCCCGAGGAGGAAGTGATGCCGTAAATCCGGGATGGAGGCAATCCTATGTTCATGCACGTAAGTTGAAGCTCGTGTTCGCACCTCAAAGCGTCGAGTCACTAACTAACTACTGGCCCAGTTTCCGGAGCGGGGTTTCCGCCGTTCAACGAAACCGCAAAAGCAAGGGCGGTGGACAAGTTGATCAAGACGTGGGAGCCGATGCGGAAGCTGGCTCCTGATACGGGGGCGTACATCAACGAGGTGCGATCTTTCTGCCTTTTTCGTTGACGCTTTACTGATTACCTGACAGGCCTTGCCGTTTGAACCGGATTGGCAACGCACGTTTTGGGGCAGCAACTACGAGAAGCTGCTCTCTATCAAGAAGTCTGTTGACCCTGAGGATGTGTTATGGTGTTCACCTTGTGTGGGGAATGAAGGGTGGCGGGAACTTGACGACGGTCGTCTGTGCAGGGTTTAGTGACTTGGGTAAGGGAGGCTGTAAATGGAAAGTGTGTCAAGTCGGGTAAAGTAGGCGGCTAGTTTAACCAAGATATCTTGTGTTCAAACTAGGAGTAAAGTGTCAAGTGTCCGACTCAGAAATTCATCCAAGTCGAGAGATGAGCGCATCCCCAAACTTATGCACCGTCTATATCATGCATACCGACGCTGCACCGTTATACTCTCGGCTCGCAGACAGCAATGAAGGGTGAGATGACGCCTATTCCAATCAGTTACACGTCAAACCCGAGTGTTCATTAAAGCAACTTACTGCTGAAGAACAGCCTGCCCGTCTTGGCATCATGCACAACAGTCGTGGCAGCAGGAAGAACCTCCCCATCGGCATCCTCAATGACCTTATCGACGACATACCTCCCATCAACCTTTCTGATGCGAAGCGCCGCTGCTGGCGGGTGCGCATGGTACGGATCGGCGTACGCTCCAAATATGGCGAAGCCGACGGGGAAGGCTGCCACCCAAGCATCTCCGTTCTTGTCGACTGAGATGTTGTCAATGCCGAAGCCAGTAGCGACCTCGTCTACTTGTTCCAGGTCGTGGTTTGGAAGGACGCGGTATATGCGGACGATGCCGGTTACCGAGCAGGGGACGTATAGGAGGCCGTCTTTGTCGAAGGTGAGGCCGTTGGGGAATTGTATGCCTCGCGCAACGGTTCTGCAGCCTTTGTCAGCTTCGCAGAAGGTGGTGTCGCCGCTTGCAAGCAGAGGTGAGAGGTGGTGTCGCTGTAGCTGGTCAGCTGTTCATCTATTCTCGCAGCGGGGCGCTCGACTGACGAGGCCAACCCTGTGCGGTCCATGATCATTAGTGACGTAGAAAGATGAACCGTTCAGCGCGGCGACGCGGTTCGGCGTACTAATCTGTTTCTCGGCGTAGGTGCGAATGTACCTGAGCTCAGCGGCGTCAGGTCCCGTCTCGAAGAGGTCGACTGTTGCGTTGGCGCCGAACGCGTACTGGTCCCGGAACCGTCCGGTTTCTGCGTCCAACGAGGGGCGGTTGTTGATGACCAGCAGCTCAACCTTGCCAGAGTCGGGATCCTCGACTCCCGTGAAGCCGACGACGTTGAGAAGCCCGTCGCCGGCTGTTCCCGAGTATCCGGGGGTCTCGAGGGTGCGGAACTCGAAACCGCCGTCGACGGGCTTGTCGATATCTAGAGCGACGATTGAGTCCTTCTGAGACCGTGCCGAGATGTTGAGATGTGCAACGCTTCACAAGTCATTAGTGATAAAGTCGCCGTGGACACACAGCATATCCCTGTCGGTGATCGAGCCGGGGGCACATTGCAGACTTACTTTGGCATCCAATGAGGCCGCGCAAGGGGATCAGAACAAGCAAGGAACAGCTGCCTTGTGGACTCGGAGAGCCACATGTCCTCGCAGGCCTCGATGCGCGAGTCGACGATCTTGCGGCAGGTGTACGGAAAATCTGACACCGGCTGCATGACCCTGCCGATGCCGAAGCCGAGCCATATCAGGTCCTTGAGGAAGACCTGGAAGAGCACGGCGAGCAGGACGACGGCAGAGAGGCCGACTTTGAACAAGATACCCGCCATTTTAGATACGCAGTCTTATTTCACAGCTTTGAACTTGGACAGTCTAGGGTTTTATAGATGTTGGATCTAGAATTCGTTCCATTGCCAGGTTATAAAGAAGTGAGATCCGTAAGCCCACGTCTGACGATGACGTCTCGTAAGCGCTTATTTATTAGATAAGCGTTTGTCCGACTAGCTCAAAGGACAACCTTGAACAGGGCAAAGCGATTCATAATTTCAGGTTCACATGGTCTGCACAGTCAAGGCTCGTTTAGTAGTCATGCTCATCGTAAAGTATTAGAAAATACAAGTGAGATTGAGGAACGCTGTAGTCCACAGCTAAGGAAAAAAGATCTATGTCCAAGTATTATCTACTATGCAAAATTAAAGCCTTGCTTTCCCTTGAGGCTCTCGAATTATATACTACATGGCAGAAATATGTGCACGCATCCCAGCTTTTTACAGAGCGGCCGCAATGAGAGCGCCGAGAGCGACGGCCATCGCGCCGGGGACCTTCCAGGCAGCGCCGGCGTTGACGACGGCCGGGTTGTCGCCGGTGGGCGCGGAACCGCCCGGCTTCACGACAGTTGCGACGGTGGGGACGGCAGGGTTGGGGTAGACCTGCGTGGGCGCACCGGGCTGCGGGTACGCCTGCGTCTCCTGGCCGCCGGGCGCGGTGTAGACGTGCGTCGCCTGGCCGGGCTTGGTGTACACGTACGTGGCCGTGCCGTTGGAGGCGCCGCAGCCGGAGCAGCCGGGGATGGGGGTCGGGTGAGGCGCCTTTGTGGCGGGCGTGACGGTGACGGTCTTGTAGACGGTCTCGGTCGGGGCGTCGCAGCCGTGGACGCCGGGGGCGCAGATGGTCCGCTGGGGAATGGTGAAGACGCCGGTGGTCTCGGGCCCGCCGTGCTGGGCAGCCTTGGTGCCGACCACGACGACCTCGGTGGTGACATCGCCCTTGTTGCAGGGCCCGTCGCCGGGGCAGTCGGTGATGGTGTAGACGCGGGTGGAGGTGACGGCAGAGGTGGCGCCGGGGGCGGGGGCGTTTGTGGGCTTGGGG
>JADBHU010000787.1:0-43729 GCA_017140155.1 Fusarium devonianum
GCGTTATAGTAAGGGGCTATCCCGTAGTTTTCTAGCTATCCCGTAATTTTTTAGCTAACCTAGCTTGCTAGGTTAGATCGCCTGGGGCCCTAGCCCCATATGATCTAACGGGTAGTAGGGTTGGTACAAGTCCTACTTGAGTTGCGAAAATTGCCGACGACAATGAAGTGAGAGGCTTATTCGAAGCCATCAGGTTCACGGAGCTCACTGTCGCGATAATTGGTGTCATGTTGACCATCATCGTGGCAGCTTTGAGAGTCTAACGTATTATGTGTGACTAGTCACTCTCTACTCTGGAACTGCAATGCCTTCGCTTTTTAAAATTTGATCGTATTGGGACTTGTGGCCTCTTCAGATCTCTCATAGATGCAATTGCAGAACAAGCAGTCTTTGGCCTCATTGTGACTGGGAGTAAGTTGGTGCATCTTGTCAGGATTGATTACGTTGAGTAGCATGAACAGCCGTGACTGGGAGGACATTTCAGCGCCTTAGCCTCTCAGGAACCGCTCTAGCCACGGTTGAATGCTAAGCCTCTATGGAAGATGAGTCAACTTCGGAAAAGCTTGCGGTTAATCCAAAGAGAGTGGCTTCGAAAACTTGATAGCCTCAAGAAGCTCAAGAAGCCATTCCCAGATTATCGTGTAGTTCAAAGAGCAAGCTGGATTGCCTCTACGGGTATACAGTTGGCCTAGAGTAATTGTAAAGAGCCCCGTCACGGCCTCTTGCTGATTTACATTGCTATACCAAAAATATAGCCAAGATAATACGATACGAAGAGAGCCTGGATTTTGTTACAAAAGATCATGAAAATCCACCAATACTCCGTAGATGCTTTGCCATTGCTTTGCTTGCTGTTGGTTTGCATCTCGTCGCCTCTTTGTCTAAGGCTCGCCCCCGTCACGCCACAGTACCCGGCAAACTGAGTAATTCTCAGCCCCTGATTGGCTCGGGCGACATCGGGCGTGGCGTCCTGACGTACTAAGCTGGCTTCGGCCCTCCGGTTGCAAAGGCCTTCTAGCACCGAGCTGCCGGCTTTGAAATCATCTTGAACTGCCATCCGACATCCATCACCGAAACATCGACATCTGCGCCCTACAATCCACCGCCTCCCCCCCTAATGCGCCGACCATGTTCGCTTCTCGATCGGTAGCAAGAGTCGCGCTGCGACGCGTACCCAACGCCGCGAGGCAATTCTCCTCGTCCACGCCCGCCGCCGTCTACCACTCCTACAGCCTGCCCTCCCACAGCGCTCCGCCTCCGAGGAGCGATGACGTCCCCGAAACCTCAATAACCCAACCCAATACTCCTTTTCCCAAAGTCCACGACACACGCCCGCCGCCTCAACAGCCTCAACGCCCTCAGCCGCCCTCGCACCTTCAGCAGCAGGAGGCAACGCCGTCACAAAATGCTGCTACCCCCGCCACTCCAGAGACATCCTCGGCACCCGCTCCGAAGCTCAGCGAAAAGGAGGCCCAGAAGCCCAAGGCCGCACGACCGCGACCCAAGCTACGCGCCCGCAAGGCGGCTATGAAGCTGACGCCTGCTGCGGTGGAACAGTTGAGGGAGATGCTGGACCAGCCGGAGCCCAAGCTGATCAAGGTCGGCGTGCGGAACCGAGGATGCAGCGGCCTGGCGTACCACCTCGAATACGTGGACAAGGCTGGTGCCTTTGACGAGACGGTGGAGCAAGACGGCGTCAGGGTCTTGATTGACAGCAAGGCGCTTTTCAGCATTATCGGAAGCGAAATGGACTGGGCAGAGGACAAGCTGAACCAGCGGTTTGTGTTCAGGAACCCCAACATCAGTGAGTTGCCCTCCCTCCTCCTAGTGAGGGAAAGCAAATACTAACGGTTATCCTCAGAGGAGCAATGCGGTTGTGGAGAGTCCTTTATGGTTTGAGACGATAACCGGCGCTGGAGTGGATTGATCAGAACAACAACCACGGGGAGAGAATAACGAGAATAAATTCTTCTAATGAGACGACGTCGAAAAGCCAGAGCACGGCAGCCTCGGCTCCTGCAGCACACCCACATCGTCATCAAGTACTCGAAGGAATCGTTCCTAAATGGACGCATCTCAGGCCAACAACTCGCACGCAAAGCGGCATTCGGAAGTTGTGCCCTGCAACATGAAAATCGGGAGCCGGCAGGCACAGGCTATGGGAAGCCAGGGTCCTTCAAAACGGCATAAATCATCGGCGTTTTGGTTAGATTGGAGACGTCACCTACTTGTTGATTGTGGAACATACAAATATATACCAGTGTACACTATGGACGAACTACGTCCTGTCACAATCTGCACTTGTCCAGTTCCAGCCTGAGCTAAGTGGAATAATAAGGATGAGCAAATCTTCTTGTCATGGCATCCCAGAAACTAAAGGAATACCCGTGAATCTGATACTATTATTGCAATGATGAGGGGATATGAGTTTTACTGTATGCTGAGTCCTTGAAATAGAAACAATTCGTAATGTTCGGCAGCAGAGCTTCAGTTGTATCTGTCTTCGCAAATCACGAGCAGACCAGCGACGAATGAGTCTGGTTTCCAGTCTATCAGGATTGAAGAGCTGCATCCCAAGAAATCATCAATATGTTTGCGCCACCTGATGTCGACAAGCGACTCTCGAAGCATATCGCTTATAAATGACGGTAGTAACATAATGTTCGTTATTCTGGAATAATGTAATGAGTACGAGGGGGGCACTTTCAAGGCCTGTCGAATACTACATTGTGATATGTAAGTGGGCAGTCGGAAGATAATGGCTTCAATGCGTTGGCAACAGGGCACTCAACACACTCTCAGGCTTCATGTTTCAGCATTCTATCGCAATGTCTACTAAGAGACTCAGATCTGATTTATTTCATCATTGGCAAACTGTTCCAAACATGGCTCTCCGTGACGCTCCATACACCCAAGGCATATATGTCTGTAGGTGGTGTAAATACGATGTGGCTCCAGTCTGATGGCCCGCCAATATTGTAGAGCAATAGGAAATCACCAAAGTATCCACTGACAAGGTGGCCGAGTGGTTATGGCGTAATGTTCAAGAAAATTGAATTTCTTTCCTGTTCTACATGGGATTCCATTATATCGAGAGATGCCAGGGTTCGAATCCCTGTCTTGTCATAAGATTTTTGCCGTGTTAGGCTGCTGCTATCTCGTGGTGGCTGAGGCAGCTTGTTGCCTAGGTATCTAGGTAATGTATGACAACAATAGAGACCAACCAGATGGTCTGTTTAAAATTTGAGCGACTGCTATGTTTGTTTCTTTTACAGACGTCGGTCGCTAAGGACTGGGACCCTTTTTGGCGATCCAATTGCGACTTGACTGCATTCGACAAGTATGCAGGGTTTGTCATCTTCTAGGTACTCTGTAGGTCGAATGGTTGAGGATAGTCACATGACTTCGCGATGTGTGTTGCTTTGGATGTTGAAGCGACGACGCCCTTCGCGTGACGCATCGTGAATGATCGCGGATGTCCCATAAATGACTCCTTCCTCCTGCTGGCACAAACTCATTGACCAGAGCTTCAATTCTGCGATTCCTGCTTGTCTAGTAAACCTTTGCTAGAAACCTGATCCAGTCCCGACTTTGCCCATCAAGATACGTCTGCGACATCTAAACATTACCATGACAGCCGTCGCAAAACGACCGCTCGATGAACCGCTCGAGGACCGCAAAGCCAAAGTTTTCAAGAGCGAAACTACATCATCATTTACCTTGATCCCCCCCAAAGTCTCACCCGTTCTTGCCTCCATGCGCCCGCAGCTGACACTCATCGCCTCCTCCGAGCGCACCGCCTTCGAGAAGCAAGTGTGGGCGCTCCTCTGCCAGATCCCGCGGGGGAGCTTCTCGACCTACGGGATCATGGCGGCACATCTGGGAACTTCCCCGCGGGCAGTGGGTAACGCGCTGCGGCGCAACCCGTTCGCGCCTGAGGTGCCCTGCCATCGCGTCGTGGCGACTGGGGGCGCGCTGGGTGGGTTCAAGGGCAAGTGGCCGAAGGATGGCGAGGGCATCACGATTGATGAGAAGAAGAAGTTGCTGAGGGGCGAGGGCGTGAGGCTCGATGAGAAGGGCAAGGTTATTGGGACGCCGTTTGGGGGGTTTGTTTAGGGGATTGACTGGTTTTGGAGTTGACGGTTGGATTCACATATGTTATTCACGGTGGATCTGTGCTTGCTGTTTTCATGAATGTAATGGGAGGGTAGTAATATAGAAGCTGTGAAATGTGTCTATCATGATAGTCTGTAGCATGGGGTTCAACATCGCATCAGCTGGAAGAAACAAAAGCACCACGTGATACAGGTAATATACAATATAAGCAACGTTCAGCTTCAAGTTGTCCGCCTTGTCTTTCGTAAAGTCGGGCACTAACACGATCCGTTCAACGACGTCTTTGTCCATGTGGGCCTAGCGGTTGCAACGCTCGGTCAACCACGCACCGAGCGTCCCTGGTGTAGCCGAATCCCGGAGGCGTAAAGCGCAGAAACAGGGGATACGTGGTCGTTGATTCGCTGGCTCACCTTGACCTCCGCTAAAAGCTCGGTGGCTTCAGAGGACTTCAATTGTCCGGCGGAATTGCATCACCGACCTCCCCCGGCATTTGATTGAGTGCCGCAGGGGCAATCACGTCGGCAACGTCGGTGGTCTTGTGCCGGACGGTGAAGGATCTCTAAGGGGCGGCGTGCCGCTTGCTGCATCGGGTTTGGCGGTTACTAAAAGTGGACACTCCAATCTGCGAAGTCCTGTGAGATGTTCGAGATACGGGGGCCAAGGTCCCACGCGGAAGCGGACAACAACTGGATCATGTTCACCGAGAGATGACGAGGTCTTGAGAACGGGCGCAGAGTCAGATGTGATGATCCAACGCCGTACATACTGCGAGGGCACGGCAGATTAATGAGAAGATAGAATATAGAAAGGCGTCTCTATCATAAACGTATAGGAGCTATTACGGTATCACTGACCAGAACGGCCTCAGCTTGGGAACAACTTACGGCTAGGGGAGGCTTTAATCCTAGCACCAATTACCAAACCAAAATATCAGAGCATTTTTTTTTTACTGGGCCCATTCATCGTCCTGCAGTCTGTCGTCACAAGGGCGGCTCCCCGGCCGATACCTTTTTCCGGGTAGCCCGACAAATCCCGTGCCAGGAGAGGGTGGAGACAACAGGCCTGCGAATTTGGGGGGGAAGGTGGTCCGTTGGGGGCTTCCAGTTGGCTCCTGATCGAGCAGGCTTTTGGCTTTTGACAGCTTCGTTGGTTTCCTCGTCATCCGAAAACCTCTTTTCCAACCTCCCCCGAGACGATCCCCTCTCTCGTCTTTCTCCCCTCGCTCCATTCCTGAACCCCCCGCGAACCTCCTATCATCACTTTCATCATGTTCAAGCTCGGTCGCAGTCGCGCTGTGGCTTCGGCCCTCAGCGCCTCCAAGGTACGTCCCGTCTAGCTTTGCTTGCTTCTGCTTGCATGCGACCCAGAAGCACATGGTCTGTTTACTGACTCGACGCCTGCGATAGCAACAGTTTGCTGCTCCCGTCGCCAGATTCCCCGGCGCTCAACAAAGGAGAGCTCTGAGCATCCACGAGTACCTTTCTGCCGACCTCCTGCGACAGGTAAGAGCTCCCACACGTCACGCCTTGTCCCCTTTTCTGCGATCTACAGCATTACGAGCAAAACACTGGGACCCCCCCTTATCATGTGTTATCATGTGCTTTCACCTCGCATGCAAGGACTGGAGCTAACCGCATATGATGTCAACAGTATGGCATCGGCGTCCCCAAGGGCTCCGTCGCCAAGTCATCCAAGGAAGCCAAGGAGGTTGCTGAGAAGATTGGCACCGAGGATATGGTCATCAAGGCTCAGGTCCTCGCTGGTGGCCGAGGAAAGGGCACCTTTGACAACGGCCTCAAGGGCGGTGTCCGAGTTATCTACTCTCCCCACGAGGCCGAGATGTTTGCTCAGCAGATGATTGGCCACAACCTCATCACCAAGCAGACGGGCGCTGGCGGCCGTCTCTGCAACTCTGTCTACATCTGCGAGCGCAAGTTTGCTCGTCGTGAGTTCTACCTCGCCATCCTTATGGACCGCCAGAACCAGTGCCCCGTCATCGTGTCCTCGTCCCAGGGTGGTATGGACATTGAGACTGTTGCCAAGGAGAACCCCGAGGCTATCAACACCAACTACATCGACATCAACGTTGGTGTCACTGACGAGATCGCTCGAGGCATTGCCCAGAAGATTGGCTTCAGCGAGCAGTGTGTCGAGGAGGCCAAGGACACCATCCAGAAGCTCTACAAGATCTTCACCGAGAAGGACTCCACCCAGATCGAGATCAACCCCTTGTCTGAGACCTCTGACCACCAGGTTCTGTGCATGGACGCCAAGTTCGGTTTCGACGACAACGCCGATTTCCGACAGAAGGACGTCTTTGAGTGGCGCGATACCACTCAGGAGGACGCCGACGAGGTCCGCGCTGCCCAGTCCAACCTCAACTTCATCAAGCTTGATGGTGATATTGGCTGCCTCGTCAACGGTGCCGGTCTTGCCATGGCCACCATGGACATCATCAAGCTCAACGGTGGTCAGCCCGCCAACTTCCTCGACGTCGGTGGTGGTGCCACTCCCGCTGCCATCCGGGAGGCCTTTGAGCTCATCACCAGCGACGCCAAGGTCTCTGCCATCTTCGTCAACATCTTCGGTGGTATCGTCCGATGCGATGCCATCGCTACTGGTCTGATCAAGACCGTCGAGAGCCTCAACCTCAAGATCCCCATCATTGCCCGTCTCCAGGGTACCAACGTTGAGCAAGCCCACCAGCTCATCAACGACTCCGGCCTCAAGATCTTCTCCATCGATGACCTACAAAACGCTGCCGAGAAGGCTGTGCAGCTGTCCAAGGTCGTCAAGCTCGGTAAGTTACTCCAGATTCGCGGCAGATGATTCGCAAACCCCGTGCCTGGTACATAAGCTAACGTATGCGCAGCTCGCGATATCGATGTCGGCGTCGAGTTCACCCTGGGCATCTAAACAGCATATCCAGCTTGTCAGATGTGGTGACGGATGAAGGTACGATGTAATAACATGTTTGCGATCTTGGAGTCTCGAGTACTGCGGTCCCCGTATGATGGAGAGAGCACACTCGCCAGACCCAAAAGGAGGCGGAGATACGGGAGGATATTTCTGTTTTTAATTTAGCATGCATCGATCATTCTCGAAGCTCTCCGCTTGCAGGGAGGATGATTCTGATGCTTTCGAATGGGTCCAAACGGTTTGATAGAAGGACGGACGGGCGACATAGGCTCGAACAAGATGATTTTCCGCGTTTTCGCATCTTTCTGATCCCACATTGCATGTCTCCCTTTCTTGACGGTCTTCTTGCATTCCGTGTGAATGCATCCTTTCTTTCCTACCTTGATCGGGACAACGGAGGGCCTCGACAGCTCGGAGAAGCCAGACGTCAGCTGTTTTCCTCACCTGGAATTCAAGTGCCAATACATATATAGGATGGCTTGGCATTTCAGGAAAGGAGAACACATGACTGAACGACGGGCATGAGTTGTTGATCTTGGTTCTGAGGTCCGGTTGGGGCAGAAGTGCATGTATATCATTCTCTGCCGACATCGAGTCTTGCACCAGGTAAGAAGCGGAGACCAAGATGCGAAACGATGAAAATTCCTCAGATACAAGCTTCTTGAGGGAGGTTCAACTGCAGAGATGAAACCACGGGCAATCTCTAAGCCTTTCCTCCCGTTTCTGTCTCTTGTCGAGATTTTTGTGGTTGAGGGTTGGAAAAGACGATATGAGGGTGGTTGTTCGGCCCAGGCTCGGCTATTGGGGTGCTGGAGCTCTCGGGCGGAAGGGTCCCGCCTCCACCACTGAGGAAAGGCTGCGGGTGGGACGTTTGACGTTTTGATTGTGTGTTTGTTACTTGGATACATGCTAGCCACGATCCATGCAAGCAAGACGTTCCACGAACCTTGAAAGCAACGTCTTTTGTGCGTGAACCAGCTCGTTCGAATTGATTGCTCTTTTGAGTTTGGATGAGACGGTTTGGAACGTTGGAATGCGGGCACTAAATTCAGCCACACCACATGGCAAATGGTGTGCCACACACAACCTTTAGCAAAGTCAGCCTCAACTTTATCGATCTTCAGGTACTGTAGCATAACCGAACTGATCACCTCGGATGCTGCACCTATTTTGCCTCCCTCCCGTAAACTGGAACTTGAATGCTCGCCATGACTCATTCCGAAAGATAGCGTGAGCCGGTATTGCAGAGACTTCTTCCCTCACCGTCATCGCCTCTGTCTCAGCTCACTTTATCCTCGGTTATACCTTCATATCCACCTGTTGGCTCGCCCCACGGCGGCCGTTCCGCAGCCCGCTCACTTAATTGAACTACGTACGTATTATTACAGACCCAGACCCTGAAGGGAATCGAAAACAGGAACAGAAAAAGAAGATAAATCTCCTGACGTACCACAGATAAGACACGCCTGGCCCGCCTTACGAGCCAATGGATGCGTCGCGGGTGGGTTCCGATGGGAGGCGCTCGTGTAATGGGATAGGACGGCCGGGAATTGCGTCGTTGTGAAGCCATTTCCAGATCCACCTGTGGCCTTAGGCGAGTGGAAGAGCCGCATGGCATGGGATGGCGACGCAAGGGGTGATAAGGAGGCCAGGATGGGTTTGCGAATGCCGACCGAAGACCGACGACGGTTGGACAGCTATCTGAGATGATCTGGATGGAGAATATGTAGGAAGCTGAGTGGGAGAAAGGAGTGTTGATAGGACTAGAGAAGTGTTATATCTTAAATGTTCAGACAAGAGGGAATACGGCACTAAATGCACGAAGAATGAGGATTTCTCGGGGACTTGGGTTGGTTTTGTAGCTCTTATACCTTGCTGAACTCGGGTGAAGTAAACATGGAAATAGCTTCATCAACAGTTCCATGCTATATCAAGAAATGGCAGCTACGCTACCTTTCAAGAACAAGAACTACCTTTAAAGTGTACCAATTACAGTAGTGGAAGACCAGTGCAGTCCTTCTGTGCTCCTGATTCGCTGTCGTCTCCCATTCGCGACCTTGATACAACCCCCGAGACTCAACTTACACAGGTACAACACTAACATCACACACGCACCGCATCAAAAGCCAAATCTTAAGCATAATCGCTTGCCGCGTCTACTCCCCGTGCTGCCCCCCCTCTCCTTCGTCCTAGCACGTCTTGGCCGTCTCATGGTGGCTTACCATTGCATGGGCTGCCAGCGCAGATATGGCAGGTCTGGACGCCGAGCCCTCCACGAGGACACAGGGAAAACGCGGGGGAACGGAGATTTTGAGGGGAAGAGGCACATAAACGGACCATTCATCATGCGGACGAGGCTTGGCTCTGGGGAAGCGGGGGAGCAGCCAGGAGCGTCTGGTCCTGCTATGTTTTGTCGTTTGGGAGACGATATAAAACGCGTCAGAGGACGCGGTGAAAAGTGAGGATATCGTCAATTGAGAGAGTCCACTTTTGGCCGGGCGTCTCTCGGTGTTTGCAGCAGATGCGGGAAGGGGGAGACGAAAAAAAGAGGGCCCTGTTCTTTTTTTTTTTGGGCGGTCGCGATCCAGGTTCTGCGGACTCCACCCCGCGACGCAAAAATCTCCACGGACCCAATCTATAGCTTACAGCCCCCCCTTGCTCCACCGACTGAAAGGGTCGAGGTGAACCCTGGCTGAGGCCTTCGTGCTTTGTCTGGTTGGATCGAGAGGCAATATCCAACGTGTTCGGTCGGTTCCCGGGTCCCACATGCCCGCACGCGCCCTGTGTCGAGAAGAGGCAGAGGAGGCCGTGTGTCGCTGGATCTGGATGACCTCGGAAGAGGACGGGGAACACATAAATACCCAGGGGTGCTGCTCGTCCTCTGGCTAGAGAATGTTCTTGGGAGGTCCATGTTCTTGAGCAAAGCAAAGAGTAACGTTCTGATTATACATTCTACTACTATATCTATCCTACAACCCAGAAGGCGTGGCTATTCTCCGTCTCACACATATCCATCATCATCATCATCATCATCTCAACCTTCCAAACTCCACTAAAACACCAAAAAAACCCACCATCACCATCACCATGCCGTCTGCCGCAAGGAACTGGCTCGCTCGCCACTGCGCTCCTCCCCCTCCCCTCAACAACAACCCCATCTGCCCCTGCACCATCTGCTTCAACGGCGGCTCCCACGGCAACAACTCGGCCGCCTTCATCGTCCCGTCATCACGCCCCGGCTCCCAGCGCACGAGCTCGGCGCGTGCCGACTCGGACAACTCGTCCATCGGCAGCTCCGCGACGGTGACTACGCTGTCACACGTTGAGTCCACCAAGTCGTCGTAGCTGGGGGGATAAAACGCTACTACATGGGGCGTGCCTATTATGAAAACTGCATTTTTTTTGCTTGAACGACCTTTCGGCATTGGAAGCCTTGATTATAGTACATATACCCGCATCTGTTTTACCACTTGCGAATGGTGCTTGGTGTTTTTTTTTTTTTTTGATTTGGGAATAACGACAGAGGGTGGCATACTTGCGCAAGTCAGCCGCGTTGCCTAGCCGAGGCGTCACTCTTTCTTCTACCTTGAGCTTCTGCGAAATACTGCGAGACGGCATACTAGAAGCATTTAGTTATCTGATAGCGGAAGCATCTTGATACATCTGGTGCCTGGTCACCTACGAGGCAGCTTGGTGCCAGGCTTGATGTATTGATTGCTATTTCATCCCAGGTGCAGCCTGGGGTTTAACACAATTCACATTTTATCTCAGCTCAGTAATACATCTTTCACCGCTGTCAACCTAAGTCAGATTCCCTTACTCCTCTTATCTTCTGTGCCACTTGAAACGCTGTCATGTCTCCCATTCTTGGAGTTTGGATCCATGCCTTGCTCGAGTAGGATCTCAAGTACCCCGTAATGGCCCTTATTAGCCGCCAACAAAAATGGCCAGTCCATGGCGAGTGTGGGTCTGGAGTCTCCCAATATGTGCCGTACATGGTCAGCGCCAAGCTCTTAACAGATGGCTCATCATCCCGGCGAAGTTTTTCCTCGCCGAGAAAGGGCAATGGTTCACTCGGAATATCACAGACAATATAATCAAAGATTAACCCAGGTAGCGAGGACGGCCTTCCATGTTTCTGTAATGAAGTATGAGAATTGGGCCTTCTATGAACAAAACATTTCCAATATTTGCGTTCTATGGAAGGTATACGAGGTACTAAATAAGCTTTAATGTAGGCTTCTAGGATGGCCTCGTATCAGAAAGGTAGGAAAGCCTGTAGTTTATTAAAGAACGTCCATCTTACACAGTGAAACTATGCCAAAGACATTCGTACAAAGAGACACATCCCTTAGCCCCATCCTTTCGTGTATAAAGCGATCATGGGCTCGGGATAGACTGTAGGTTCCACAGCCCTCGACCGATCAGGATCGGCGCGGAGGTGCGGAAAAGTGGAGCAACTTACCGGCCAAACTCGCACATTCCGGATGTAAACCTCCTTGCTGACCAGGAGGGTTTGCCCCGGGCCGTCTCAAACAACAATTGGCTATGAAAGCGTCCCAAGCAACGTTCTCCTTGTCCTACTCCAAATAATAATCAACGAACATAATGTGCCGCCCCCCTCTTGTACGTGCTTTATCTGCTGTAATCGCTATTAAGTAATCCCCCAGCTTTGACGTCACGTCATCCCACGCAGGTCCGACTGCTCGCCTCAGCCAAACTAGTCAAGAAAAAACAAGACGTAGGTCATGGGATTGCCCGAGCGCAATGCGAGATTTCGTCGTCAACTCAAACCTCCAGAATACATGAAAAGCTGGAACTGAGAAACGCAGCCTTCGCTAAAGTCAGCTCATCCTACGTCATAAAGCAAGCTTCAAGGGTCCATCATGCCCTCTCAAGACGTTGACCCCGCCATCCTCGAGGCTCTCGGACTGAACCCTGCTGAGACGACTATTCACTCGCATGGCGGCTCTGGATTTGCGTCGACGTTCAAGATATCGTCAACGGTGGATGGAAAGCCGGTCAATTACTTCGTCAAGACGGGGACGGGGAAGGATGCAGAGGTTATGTTCAGAGGTGAGGTTTCTCAGACCAAGATATCATGACTATTTCATCTCACATTTTCCCAGGTGAACACGCCTCTTTGAATGCCATCGCAGACGCAGTCCCCAGCTTCTGCCCCCGATCCCACGCCCACGGCGCTCTCTCCGCCCGTCCAGGCCACTTCTTCCTCGCCACCGACTTCCTCGATCTGGGCTCCTCTGCCCCCGGCGGCTCAGGCAAGTCGCTCGCGACCAAGCTCGCCAAGCTGCACACGACGCCAGCCCCCATCCCGAGTGGTCTCGACCAGCCTGCCTTTGGCTTCCCCGTGCCGACGTGCTGCGGCGCCACGGAGCAGGAGAACTCGTGGCGGACGTCGTGGGCTGACTTTTATGCTGATAACCGCCTGAGACACATCACGAGCCAGGCAGTGCGAAACAATGGCCCAGATCCAGAGCTCGAGAGGGCTGTCGAGACCGTTGCTGGTAAGGTGGTGCCACGGCTGATTGGAGACGATGTTGTCGAGGGGATCAAGCCCGTCGTCATCCACGGTGACTTGTGGAGTGGGAATCACTCGCGGGGGCAGATCGCCGGTCGAGGCGGGTGCGAGGAAGTTGTGTACGATCCCTCGGCTGTCTATGGTCATTCGGAATATGAGCTGGGCATCATGAAAATGTTTGGCGGTTTCAGCAGCCACTTCTGGACCGAGTACGAGCAATTCGTACCCAAAGCCGAGCCTGTGGCGGAATGGGAAGACCGAGTGAAGCTATATGAACTGTGAGCATGCTTGCACCCCTTTCAGCTACACTGGCAGACCGATATTCTGACCCTGACAACCAGATACCACCATTTGAACCACTTTGCCATGTTTGGGGGCGGCTACCGAGGAGGTGCCATGTCCATCATGAAGAAGCTCATCACCAAATACACATGAGCGGTGGAGAATAATGATACTGCGAATAGAATAATGATAGAAAGAATTTCAGATTTCGAGAAGGAGAACAGATGCAAAATGCCACAACGCCTCTTCGTGATCGCTGTATAATGAACCATGTCTAAGTAAGCTGACCGACAACATTCAGCCAACAGAAAATGCAACGCAATGCTTTGTCCAGAGTGTGACTGTGGAAAACGGAGATGTCTGGCACATCTTCTTTCATGCTGCGAGCATGGCCGGTTGCTTCACCCTCGCGGCCTGCACTTCTCCCTGCGGCTCTTGCTCTCCCACGGGCAGTTGTGCGTTTGGTACCGAGGGCAGCTCCCGGCCCTCTCCTGATATCTCGGCCTCGAGCGCGGCCAACTCCTCTTCCACCTCCTCCTCGTCTTGATTCGAAATGCGGCCTCCGAGCATATCGCTGACTTCCTGTAGACTTTGTTAGTATGCGACTTTTGTAAAACACCTGGACGGTTGCAGAGGCTTGCCTTTTGATACGCGATAGCATCTGCTGTCTCGCCCATCAACTTCTCCACGTGCTCAATGCCACCCATCTCCGTATGGATCTCCTTCAGGACCTTGGTACCCTGCTGCAGCCCAAAGACTACATCTTTCTGTATCTGCGCAAACTCGACGTCCGACGTCAACTTCTCGAGCTGTGCCAGTTGCGCATCTGTCTTTGCGAGTAACGTCTCTTGGTATTTCTTGCGCCGCAGCGCCAGTAGCGCACGCTTCTTATCGCCCTTGGCCAGCATTTGTCTCGCAATCTCGGTCTCCTTGTCGGTGAGCACGGTGATGCGCCGTTGATATTGGTGCAGCTTATCGCGCTGGTTCTTCATATCCAGGATCGCCCTATCGGTGGGGGGGAAGAGAGGTTATCATCGGCGGTCACGAGCGCAATTCAGGGAGAGCAACGGGAGTCCTCTCTTTGATAAGATGAGCAACTTACTTATCCTGGGCCGTGACTTTGCTCGCATTGCCGCCCATAGTGAGAAGCGCGGCTGCGAATGTCACCGTGAAGAAGTTTTATCAAAGAATTGTCTTGGAGACGCTGCCTAGGATGTTCCTGTTGAAGTCGGCGTCGGCGACTGTCACGCGCGGGAGACGATCGTCATCGGGGGCGCGGGAACGGGGGTCCCACAGCTTTATCGATAGGAGATAGCCTCTCCAGGATGGACATAATTCCGCAGTCCTAGCCTCACTTTAGTTGACGCAGCGCTTACACGCTTATTTCCGTCGTGCGACCCTTACTTCTCTATCACCAATATTTTTTTGCCCGCTGTCGGAACCGCCACAAGACAATTTGCACCTCTCCCAATCGCGGCGGCGAATCTTACGGCCAACATGACGCTGGGCGCTCCCAAGCGACCGCGGATCAATCTTCGGCAAGGTCTCGACCGCGATGTCTACCAAATCCTCAAGAAACTCGAAGACGCCAACGACGGCAAACCCTTCAAGACCGTGACGGCCATCTACGACGCCATCAAACGGTCCAACTCGAGCCTCAGCCGACAGAAGAAGCGGCCCCTCGAAGACTCGATCGACCGCGTGCTGCAGTTCCGCAAGGAGGAGCTAGGCGACTCGAGCGACTCCGAGGCCGCACTCGAGGAGCCGCCCAAGCCAGACGACGATCGCTTCCTGCTTAACCGGCAATTGACCAAGCATTGGCACCAGGATTCCACTCCGCAGAGCCCGGCCGGCCAGGAGACAACATCTACGGCCCCGGGCGAAGGGCGCGCGGCCAAGAAGCGACGATTGCAGGAAAATGGCGAGGAGCGGGGGGCTGCCAACGATGCGACAACACCAAAGGGCGCGGTGACGGACACGGATGCTGCGCCTACAGAGAAGCCAGAGAAAGAAAAGACGTCTTTGAAAAAGGGACCGAAATCAAGTCGCTTCAAAGTCGAGCATCCTGCGGAGCCTCTGCAGATTGGGGGCGTCAAGGAGGTGTATACGGATCTGCTGCAGCAAACGCACTACCTCCTCAAGTGGCCAGAGCTGTACGCAGCCAAGGGCTGGCGGCGGGTCCCGGGCATTCTACTATCAGGACCACCCGGCATCGGCAAGAAGTCGCTGGTCAGGTCCCTTGCTGCAAGGCTCGAGGTCCCGATTGTGTCCCTTACAGGATGTCTGGAGGACCCCGAGCGCATGGAGAGGAGCCTGAACGACGCGATCGAAGAAGCCATGAAGCTGGCCCCGTGCATCATCTTCATCGAGCAGCTCGACTGGTACATGTCGAAACCGGGTGGGAGCGGACACAGCGAGACTCACCGCCGCACGGTGACCCAGTTCATGAAGCAGATGCGACGGATCGAGATGGACCAGGACAAGGACAGACACATCCTTGCCATGGCCACCACTTCTAGGATCACAGATGTTGATCCTGCCGTGCTGAAGACAGGTCTATTTGAACGCACTGTCCAAATGCGGATACCGGACGTTGAAGCTCGGGAGGACATTCTCAAACTCGTGACAACTGGCATGCATCTATCGGAAAATGTCGACTTTGCAGAACTGGCCAAGATTACCCACGGCTTCGTTGGCGCCGATATCGTCAACATCATGACTCTTGCCCAGCAGGTTGCTGTGGAACGCATCATGCACAGCAGTGAGTACCGAAAGCCCCTGCTTGACCTTGAGAAACCTCTCTGGGACCCGGAAGCAGACCTCATGGAGCTCGCTGATGAGCCTCCTCCCGCGTCCTTTCCTGAGCCTCCCGAGGACCCCGTCACGCAAGAGGATTTCAAGACGGCCATCAAGGACTTTGTACCCTCCCTCCGCAAAGAGGGCTTCACAGTCATCCCCAACGTCACATGGGCCCAGGTTGGCGCTCTCGAAGATGTCCGCGAGCAGCTAGACATGTCCGTCATCGGCCCCATCAAGGATCCCGATCTCTACCGCCGTGTCGGTCTCAGCCGCCCTGCGGGCTGCCTTCTCTGGGGCCCTCCCGGTTGCGGTAAGACACTTGTTGCGCAGGCCGTTGCCAACGAAGCGCAGGCCAGCTTCATCCTCATCAACGGACCGGAGCTGCTCAACAAGTATGTCGGTGAGTCGGAGCGCGCCGTGCGGGAGCTCTTCAACCGCGCCCGCTCATCTACTCCCTGCATTCTCTTTTTTGACGAGATGGACTCGCTGGTGCCCAAGCGCGACAACGCTTCCACGGAATCAGGCGCTCGCGTTGTCAACGCGCTGCTCACAGAGCTCGATGGAGCTCAAGACCGTGCAGGCGTGTACGTTATCGGCACCACCAACCGTCCAGACATGATCGACCCTGCGATGCTCCGCCCGGGACGTCTCAACGTGCGGCTTTTTGTCGATCTACCCACTGTAGACGAGCGAGCCGACATCCTGCGCGCCATTTATCGCACCAACCACCCGGCCGCGACAGCCGCCGAGCTCGAGCGCCTGGAACCTGTAGCGCGCGATACGAGGTGCGGCGACTTTAGCGGTGCGGATTTGGGAGGACTGCATGTCAAGGCTGCCGAGAGCGCGCTGAAGCGGTGGCGGAAGGGCGAGAAGGGCGAGCCGGAGATTGATGAGGTGGACTGGGAACGGGCGTTGGCAACGACGCATCGGAGTGTGTTGAATCCGGAGTCGTATCGAAAGCTGGATGCCAAGTTGGGCAAGGCGAACTAGAGTTGTGACTTTACACCTGTGGGTTATCTACAGATCAAAGGTTCTGCTTGATGTCGGAATGATATATTCCCAAGTCAGCCTCATGTTAGAAAGAATGAACACTATCACATATACACATAGAGCACTCGCAACCCTCAAACGAGCCAGATCTCTATATGTGGAGATGAGTAGCTGGTTGTCTAAATGGAAACCAATGTGCACCTGTCAAAGGTGGTGTATCTAACTCACACTCGTTTCCAGTAACACTTGAATTCTAAACGAAGCTTAGCCAAATAATAATAGTACATTGATCTGCAATATGGACGCTCCTTGTTCCGAAACCAACACCATCTCACACGAGTTAAAGTGAGATGTGAGAGGCAAAGCGGGTAATTAGCGAACAAAGGTACCACGAAAATCAGGACACGAGCAACGATGTTGCAATCAACCGTTTTAAAAAAGAAAAAGAGATCGACAAAATGTCTCATGACTACTTCGGTGCAATGCATCCCGCCCTCCCTTCATCGTTCGCACTTTAAAAACCCAGCCACCTCGTGGCTCCCAGCTCCAACTCTGGAACTTGCATGTTATGCTAGACAAGGGGCGAAAAGGTAAATCTCCAACAAAAATCTCCAAAAATCGCCGATCAATGGTGGACCCCCGCCAGAGCAGCGGAATTAACTCGGCGAGCGCATCTGAGGGGATCGAAAAATTAAATAGATGGAGCATGGAAAGAGCCGAAAATGCAGAAGCAAAAGCGCGCAAGCTGGGAACAGACAGCGGGTTGGGGAATGTCATCAGAATTGACCAATTCGACATTGGCCGGTGACAGGATCATGGGTTGACAAGCATTGGTTAATCTAGGTCAAGCGGCAAGCTCAGTCAAACTGCATGATAGATTCCATGAGTCGCTCAGTGTGCAAACAATGTTACTCATATCACACGAGATCACCAAGCACATGAAACTGAAATACTGGTTTTGAGGTGCGAATTATAGAAACGTCAAAATTGTCTTTGCCGCAAAAAAAAGGCTGATATTAGAGGCGGTCCTTTTGTATATCCTGTCCCGCCTCAAACTAACGCCCGGCTCTTTCTTTCTTCTTCTTCTCTGTGTATCGGGCGAAGTCGCATAAAGAGGAGATGGGAATGTACGAGCACGTGTCTTCTAGGTGCCGTATGGTCTATAGTACAATCGCCCCCTGGCGGCGCCCTTCTATCAATAATCGTAACATTACATGCGAGTGGTTGTCGCTTATTTAGTAGAGTCCTTGAGGTAGCTATTGGAGTAAGAGTCAGTCACTGTTCACCCAGACTGGAAGGGTTTCTGTGAAACTTACGCAATCAGGTCGTTCCTGTCCTTGGGCTTCTTGAGACCACCGAAGGCCATCTTGGTACCGGGGATGTACTTCTTGGGGTTCTCGAGGTAGTCGAAGAGGGTGTCCTCCTCCCACTTGACACCCTTCTGCTTGTTGGCGTCGGTGTAAGCGTAGCCCTCGACGGTACCGCTGGTGCGGCCGAAGAGGCCGTGCAGAGCAGGGCCGATCTTGTTGCCACCGTCCTTCTCAACGGTGTGGCACTGAGCACATCGGGTCTTGAAGAGGCTGGCACCCTTCTTGATATCGCCGCCTGGGATAACGAGTTAGTGAATGTGACCGGGTATTAGTGGTGCGCCGGGAAGCTAGCGCTGCCGTAGCAAAGAGACAGGGAGACGCCGAGAGACCCGATGAGGATGTTGAGACCAGCGAGGAGAGAATCGCCGTGCTGCTCACAAGAGTCGCGCTGGTTCGAAAAGTGTCTTGATCAAGCAGGCCTGATCAGGAGGCAGCCAGCCTCTGGTAAATGACGCAGGGCTTGCGTGCAGCTGACGGTGTGTTTGTCATACCCAGCCCCTTCACCAAGGCACCCGAGCTCCCGCGATGGGCAAATCGAAGAAGCGATATCCTCAGCGCATCACGTCTTGGTCTCGTGGTCCTCAATTGGAGTCCCTGCGACGCTGCTCGCCTCGCAAGTGTCGGTCCCGGCGCAAGCGCAAAGGGGAAAACGCAGAAGCAGAACTTACCGCCAGCCATTGTGATTGTAGGTGTGGATTAAGAAGTTGGGATGTTGTTGTGAAAGACAAAGAGGGGCCTGGGCCGTGAACGTGAGGAGGTTCGTTAGGAGGACTGAGGTTTGGTAGGTGACGGGGAGGAGAAGGAGGAAAGGAGGAAGGGAATCCGGGAAAAAATTAGAGGCAGCAAAAGCTTTATGACAGCATGACACAACGGCTCAAAGGTCGCCTTGGCCCTTGGTCGCCCCGGCGGAAGCGCTCATTTTGGGCCAACCGGATGTTCGGCAGCCACCTGTGGCTGGGGCGTCGTGGCCAATCACGCGTCGAGAATTACGCAGACTGCAGAGCCTGGTCTGTGGCTCCGGGAGAAGTCGGACCCAGGAGGCGGGTCCCTGGTTCGGCGGTGGAGGTTATTCCGGGGTCGCGCCGCAAAAATTTGACAGTTCCCTCGGTCATCCTGGTTTTTTCCGGGCTGGTAGGCTAGGCCTAGGGCGGACTAGCTCTAGCGGAGACAGCGCGGAGTGGAACCGCCGCTACGGACCGAAGAAACAGCAATCACGATTCCTCTTTCCCAACGGCTCCGGAAAAAAGATTCTTCTGGTTGGAGAAAGCTGAGGGCATCACGACCACCACGACAACAACGCCACGCTCGGTCTGCCACGGTTGTTGATACCGACCTCGCGCGGAGGAAGGGGAAATAAATCAAACTCACAGGCCTCCAATTCTCGACGTAGCTTCAACAATGGCCTCCCGCGCCATCATCCCGCGCTTCCTCCTCCCCCTCCAGGGTCCGCTCTGGCGCGGCATCAGCATCCCGCTCTCGCAGAACAGCATCCGCATCCGCTTCGCCTCCTCGTCCTCCTCCCCGAACAAGCCCATCGTCCTCGAGAAGCCAGCCCGCTTCAACCCTCCCTCTCACGGCTCCCGGCTCAAGAAGAACAATCTCCCTCGGCACTATGGCCCTGAGCTCACCGCTTCCGAGATCGCTGTGCAGAACACGAGGCAGTACCCCGGCATGATGGCTCCCGAGGGAACTTGGTCGCACTGGTTCTGGCACAGCCGACTCCTGCACACCTTCATCACCATGGTAGGTCTTGCCCTTTCCTGTTTCAGAGCTCTCAATTGCTCTCTGTGGGCAGAGATGGTCCAAAGCCCGCAGACACATCACCAAGTAGAGATTGTCAAGCTAACTCCCCCCATAGGGTACTCTCTTTGCTCTCGGCGTCTTCACGTTCTTCATGAACTACGCCTACAACTCCCCCTACAAGGAGCTCGTCCCCCCGATCTCCGACCTCTGGACAAACCCCATCCACTTCTTCGTCGCCTGGAAGAACGTCATCGTCCTCCACGAGAAGCACAAGGCCGAGAAGGCGGTCGACCACCGCACCCGCCATCTCGATGACGTCGCCAAGCGCCGATACTTTATGAAGATGCACGGCATCGAGGCCAAGGACCCCGTCACTGTCGTGTTCGGCAAGGGCGAGGAGAAGCCCGTGGAGGAACTCGAAGCCGCTGCTATGGGACAAGAGCCCCCGCAGAAGAAGGAGGAGGAAATCAAGGCCGAGGAGCCTAAGAAGAAGTGGTTCGGTATCTTCTAACCTTGTACATTTATGTTAAAACAACTCCCCGAATTCATCTGCCTGTACCATAGCCATAGCGTAACGAGCCCCACGCCATCGAGTTGCAGATTCTAAGATGACATTGGATATCCAGCCCCTCAAAACTTTGTAATCTTCTATCCCCTCAATGGTCAATCATGTGAGATCCGGTCATGACAGCTCAACACCCTCCAGCCCATCCAAGACCTCATCCGCAACACCACCCTTCTCCAACACAGCCTGTATAATCCCATCCATCACGCCAAACTTGGTTCCGCCCACCGGCGCCTTCCACACGCCCTCCGCCGTCTGCGCGTCCATCTTTTTCTTCGCGGGGTTATCGCTGCTGTTTGTCGTATGCGGAACTCCGGGGGGAGTCAGTCTCGACGGCGGATCGATGGTCCGGATGGATAGCAAGCGTAGCTGCCGGCCCTTGGAGTCGACGTCCATATCTCCCTCCGCCTGGGGACGGCGCGCTTCGGCCACAGACACAGCGAGCGCCGTCTCCGCGACAGCCAGCTCTTCCTTGGCTGGGTCGAAAATGATGTTGTCGCCAATCGCGACGACGAGAAGCGTGATGGGAGGTCGCGATCCTGCTGCGCCGGCACCCTCGCGAGGGTACAGATAGGTCGATGCCTCCCAGTCGTCGTCGAACATGGGATCCTCATCGCCCTCGGATTTGAGCCGTGGAAGACGCGTTGCCAGAAGGGCAAGGTGTGTTGTGAGGGAAAGAAGGGGGAGGGGGTAGGACAGAGGCGGTGATATTAGCAGAACCTGTCGTTGCCAGTCAGTACACAAGTCGTCCTCGAGTTGTCGCGCGACCACAAACATCGAGATATAATCGCCAGTGAAACCTCCTGTTGATCCTCAGCTTCTTCGCGAATTCTTTGTCCGCCAGCAGCGCCTCCCTCAACATCTCCGCCAAGAACACCGTCGAGGCCTCGTCATCTCTCAGACCGGGGATCTCCACCGCCAGCTCGAGCCAGTCGCCCCTCGTTCTCTCCTCCTCGCCCTCTCGCTGCTGGTGCTGCTCTTCGTCTGCGCTGCCGGCCGTCTTCTCAATCTCTGCCTTTACGCCCACGATGGCTTCGGTGCCGTCCGAAAAGTGCACTCGCGCACTGCCGTTGGTCCCCGGAAGAATGCCCGTCTCGGCGGTCAGCGGGCGAAACTGTGTCGGCGTGCGGCCATCAGGTCGGATCGGCGGCCGTAGCGAGAGGGAGCGGTGGAGGTAGGCGAGCTCGGCGGGCGAGAAGAGGTTCTGATGAGACGCCATTGTGATGATTGCGAGCGCCCAGTGGCGGGTACGTGCGCTGACTTCTATTCCAAGCTCTTCAATAGACTCGGTGCCCTCTTTTGTATTTGATTCGCAGCGCAAAAAAGCTGTGTCGCAGTCGTCACAGGTACGTTTCCGGAAATTTTTGATGCTTGGAAAAGGTTGATCGTTCACCGAAGGTGACCGATAAGATACAGGAAAAAGTGTGGTGGGTTGGAGATTGCGGGGTGCCATAAGCTCAAACAGCTTAGCTCCAACTATTGCACCAGTTACACCAAGCTGGTTCTCTTGGATAAAAGACAACTTTGGCAAAGTGATTAATAACGAAATATTCATTTTCAAATAGGATTTGAGCGACATCTCGAATATAGCATTCATTAGCCGATCACTGGGACAACATTGGCCATCGCGGTCAACGAACCCAGTAGCTATTCACAGATAGACTCTACGTGAGATCGGCTTACTAGGTAGACAAATCTAAAATACTATTCGAGTTCCCTTGATACATTGTAGGATCCCATCAACGTTCAAACCGTCCAGTGTCTTTACATCATCTTCCACGAGGAACAAAATCCAAGCAAATTCGATCCATCAGGTCTGGTCCAATGGCAGCAACCAGCTCCGCAACTCCAGCTTTCAAACCCGGCCAGTCCTTCACACCTCGTTCATCCCAGCTAACAAGGTCCGATGTCTCATACAGGGGCCCACCGGGTGTAATTTTCAATGCAAGATGGTCCATGTTGAGGGCGGCAACTGAAGATAGGGAAGGGATGCCGGGCATCTTGGAGCTGAAGAGCCAGTCACTGTCCTCATTATCGGATTCCGAGGTGTCAATCCCTGTAGCGTTGGAGTCATCGCCCGTCTGCACACCCTCGGCTATACCTGGCGTGCTTTCGGAATTGCTAGTAGAGGCCCGCTGCTTTTCCAAAGACAAGCTGACAAACGGTTTCTTGTCGAGAAGATCCAGCACTGTCTTATCAAACGGATCCCAAGTCAAAGAACTTGGATCAAGTACAAATTGCGGGGTGTAGTCGATCTTGTACCGCATCTTGGGACAGTTGTGTATGTAGAATCCGGGGTACCACCAGCCATAGCCATCTTCAATGGCCAGAGCAATCTCATAAAGAGCACCGATCTTGCCCGGTGCGTGCTTGTGGATGCTCTCATGGTAAAGGAAGTAGACCGAGCTTACGCACTGAGGTAGAAGGTCCAGGACACCAATAGCGACAAGCTTACCATCCAATCTGTAACAGTGGTGATAAGAGCCCAGGCGGCGCTTGTGCCCGTTTGGAGATGTCATTGTCCTTCGCCTCAGTGGTGAGCTGCAAAGAAAGCGCTTGAATCCACTCCGAGATATTTCACTCGGAGCATCTTTGTGTACAACCTTCTGGTAGTTCTCATACACTGCAAACTTCTCCTCCGTGAAGTCATCATGCTCCAGCGTGACGACGAGCTTATGCGCGGCCTCCAGGGGTTTCAATATTTGTGAATCCTCAGCCTCGTGAATGCGCTCAATAAGGTCAAAGTAGTTGTCTCGCTTCTTTACCTGATCACGCGACTTGGGGTGGAGGCGAGTCGCCTCGCTTGCATATGCGTCGCCCAAGACGTACCTGTTGAAGCGATTGACGGTCTGCCGTTGGCTTCTGGATGGTTTGAATTGACTCGAGTCGAGGCGGATGGTGTAGTGAGGGCAGCATGACCGACGCTGATCAGGTCGATATATGAGCGTACCCGAACGCCTCCAGCACCTATCAAGCAAAGTTTGATAGAACTCGGGACTCAGTGATGTTGTAGAAGCGTAGTAAGAATAACCTGCAACCCCACGCTCTGGTTAGCCTTGGCTTACAAGAGGCGCTGGTGTGGGAGAAGCGTGACAGGGAGGAGATGGGGTCACGACTCGAAACGTGGGAGGCAATCCGCCATGATACGACTCTGGGGTGACGAGGGTCTCGTGTACTTGATGGAATGGGTATCGAAGGCGTTCAAAATAGAACATGACGGAGAAATGAAGGGTTTGGATTCACGTTTTGACTGACTCTTGCCGCGAGTTCCACAGTAACCGCATCTTGATGAGTTGGAGTAGCCTAGCTGTCGGTCAGTACTCGGTCAGAAGAAGTTGAAATAGCAATGACGTGGGGGATGAGCAAAAGGGTTGTGGTACTTTGTGAGGTGTCAAAATACTCAAAGCCAAAACGTGGGGGTGGAGGATTGAAACAAATCAATGTGCAAGACGAGCAATACTCGCGGAGATCAAGTTATAGTAACGAGCAAGACCTAGTCCAAGAGTATTGCAGCTAGGGTCTAAAGTATCTTCAGAATCCAGTGAAGACAGACAATACTGAGAGTTGGATGGGTCCTGATGTTGCCCGGCATAGCAAGATATGCCTTCATCCCATTGCAAACTTCCTGATATTCGAAGCGCAGTACCAAGTTATGTCATACTTGTCGACAAACTGTCCAAGTACAGGCTCGAGGTGTATCATGGGCATATGTCAAGTGATACAAAAGCTAGTGGTACTTGTACCAGCAATGGGTTCATCACGCATCACAACGTCAAGCAATGAATACATGCAAGTACGGATGCTGCGACTGGTAAAGGACCGGACGGAGCGAACTGACCCATGGCTTCATGGAAGGGAATGTGACTTTGCGACTGAGAGTGTCTGTAATTAATGAGGGTAATGGCGCATGATTGACAACGGGATGGTAAGGTAGGCTGGCACTGGCGTGCAAGTAGGCGAGGCGAGCCACTGACGTTGGCAGCTCAATGTTGGCGCGGGAGGAACCAACTTGAACATCAAAGGCCGAGATCGAAGCCGTTGCCAGCCTAAATTGGGTATGGAGATTGAAGTGGATGTGCTGTAAGTGCGCGAGTGGAAATGGATCAACGTGTGCGACTTGGCCCGGACGTGGAAAACGGGGGCGCCACGGGGAACGGGCGCGGCGGAGCTCAAGCGCAGACGCCGGCAACCAACGACAAGCCGGCATTGGACCACGGGCACATACGGTTGGAGCAGAACAAGGGAATAAGCACTCACCAATTGGCGAGATATACTCGTACCGCGACGACGCATCTTCAGGGATGCGCATGCCACTGGGTTCCATCGCGGGGCTTGAGGCAGCACGACTGGAGCCGCGTAGCTGGAAAGGCTCCAGGCAGAGCTGCTCTGGCGATGGATTACCGGAGACGGAAGGGCGGAGGCGGCAGACGGCGAGGGCCCGGGGCCTGTCTCACGGACCACGACGAGTTGGAGACGTGGAGGCTACCCACGAGCGCGGAGCAAGGCTACCCAGGATGGGCAAGTCGTTGCGTGAGGTAGGAAGTGCGTCCGGCGGGATGGTCGCGCGTGGAGGGGCGGAATCCCGAGACTTTTGGATGGAGGGGGCGTGTGAGTTGCGTTACTGGGCTTGCGGGTGATGGAGGAGATGCGATCGCGTGCCCGCTGGTTCCCCTCTTGAAACCAGGGGAGCGTGGGATGTTCTGCCTACTATGCTAAGGTACTGCTTGGGTCGTTGGTGAGGGACGGTTAACCGAAGTGCTTCTGGCTGCACACGGATGATGACGACGGAGCGTTGGGCTTGCGGATGATGTCCAGGAATGGCGTCGGTGGGTGGTGATCGTGTGTCGTCGTGTGCCAGACTCGCCGATGAGTTGAGCGGCTTCGATCTGAGAGACCAGGGGAGCAGCCGAGTAGGGGCTCCACAACCCAGAAATGATAGGGAGTGCGTGCGGTTTCAGTGAGCCTTGATTGAGAGAGAGCACTAGGGAGAGAGAAAAAGAGGCCCCTAGGATCCAGAATTTGAGGCTTAGGGCAGACTTCTCCCGGCTGGCAACAACTGCAGAGCAAGAAAAGTCATCAGATGATGGTCGAAAGGAAAGGTTGGAGGGTGGAAAGTGGACGCTGGTGGATTTGGATGAGTTTCAGAGCAAAGATGGGGATGATGCAGCTTGGAAATTAGAGCTGAAGACGTAGCAGTTGGACAAGATCAACAGCCCAGCGGTTGCCGTCAACTGCGGGGTGACTGATCTCACCTTAATAACCTACTGTAATAAATAGGCACTTCCTCCCTGCTTTTACAACCTGAATGTGCATCCAGCCCAAATACATCTCTAAATATTAGGAAAAACTGTCAATACAAGACGCGCCTTCGCAGGCGCCAGCCACTCCCACGGCTGTTATGTTTCCTTGATTGTATGTATGTATACGAATTTAAGTGCTCATCTGTTGATGCCCCTCCCGGATCCTCTCCGATAGAGTGGAGGAAGAAAGGATGCTAGCTACTCAAGGGTCCAGCCCAACGGATCCAACCGCTCGAATCCCCGAAACATGTACAGAAGAGTCGCGTGCAGGGGTTGGCAGATCAGTATGTCTCTGCTTTTTCCCTCGCTAATTACCTAGCTATGTCCCCTTGGAGGGAGAGAGGTGACGGTGAAGGGCTGAATGCTCCGGTGCATCTCTCAGGTGGGTGGGTAGGCAGATGCCCGGCTCCAGTATTCGCCCAGCTCCGTGCAAGGCTGAGGTTGTGTCACCACATCAGGACGGCATGTAATGGGGAAGCGATAGCTTTGAAAGGTACATACACGCTTGTCCAGCGCCGGGAAAATGAGATGGGATTGGGTTACACGCACAAAACACGATCGGCGGCCTGGCTGACTGACGGTGGCCAATCCCTCAACGTCCACGACCGCCTATTCTTCCTATATTCCTTACAGGCTGCAGCTAACGAATGAGAGGGGAGGCAAAGCACGTACAGGCCTGTGTAATAAGTCTTGAGGTGGAAAGCTCCTGGCCGGGACGTGAGCTGCCTCATCTTTGAAGACCCCATTGCTCTGCAGCTTCTGGACGCTTTGTCTCCTGGCCCGAGACCGAGTATCATCCTGCCTGCGGGCCGTTGTTTTCCTTTTCGCGGGTCCTTGTTGTCTGCTATATTATGCTGGGAGAACTATGCAACGAAAAAGACGGTCTTACAGTCCCTTATTTTTTTCATTCTCGGGATGAATGTGCCACCAATACTGAGCGACAGGATATCCAGAGTAAATCGCCGCAACACAATACACTTTAAACAAATATTTGAACCTGACCGCGAATCCAGATTCCGATTGGGCCACTTCTCAACAAGTGAAAATGATGTGCACCAAAACAAAAAAGCAAATCCCATGTCCAGAAAGTAAAGGTCGGAAAGCAGAATGGCTCGCGTCGTCGCTTTCATGATGCTCCATCGCAATGCTTGCAGTGCAGGACAAGCGCCCTTCCTAACCCCCCCTCCCCCTCACCCACGTCCTGCATCGCGCGCCAGGGTTGAAGGTGGTACAAGAACAAGAAGCCGGGCCGTGGACGACGATGAACCTATCATTAGCAACATGTGAATCGAACAAGAGGTCCAACTTTGGAGTCGCTGCGAGTGAAACGCGACAAGCCCCCCATGGGTGCTGGGTGAGAGAGTACTAGAACTAGGGTAACCCCACGCTGCTGCAAGTGAGCCTGCGTCCCGCGTGCTGATGTACCGACTCGAGACATGCTTACAGGGGACCTTGGACGTTCAGATCCAAAATACTTTCGGTGTGTTCACAAGGGGTCTGGTCGCTGGCCGAGTGGGCTTTGTTGATGCATGTTCGCTTCCATTTTGAGTGCATCTTTTGTTGTACGATCGAACTTTGGTCTTTGTTGCTTGTGAATCCCGTCACTGTCCCAGAAGTATACCTTCCAGCTAAGGTACAATTTTGCCCTTCTCGCCTCGCGTCCTGTCTACTTCGAGACGTTGGTTTTTATGACAATTTTACTTCTCACGTCAAAAGAGACGAGGTCAAACCATTATAATTCCTTCCGTAACGCTCAATGATCCCTTACGCACATCTGCATCCCGCCGTACCTGCCACATGCCACAACTCTACTACGATGCAGCCTGAGGAGCTCCTCTTTCTGCTAGTGGCACCACACAATGTTCGCTCCGTCATGGTCATGACACAACCTCTCTAGTCCTTTTTCTTCATCCCAAACTCCCAAGCCGTGGGTTCTGGGCGTCACGAGCGGAGGCACGGGTCAAGCAACACGCTGCATACTGAAAGAGCCTAGGCCAAGGCTTAATCGAGAAAACAGGGGATCAAATTATGTACCGTCTATCGTATGTCTCTTCTGAAGTTTCATGGTCTTGTGCCCGCAGCAGCCCTTCTGTACCGTATCAAAGTCAAGGCCCCCCCCCATGCACGCTCAAGTATTTCCAACCTTGTTACATCCTCATCCGGGCTCTCAGCTTTTATTAGTCCACTCTGGTGAATCTTCTTGGGGTGTATTTGCTAGAAAGCAAAAAGGGGGCGTGGCGTCGCCAGATGGGAGAACTGCCTCTCCCCATCACCCATGTACATCCCATGCTTGTCTGCCACATGCTTCCTCCTCCACGCTCGTTGCCTCAATTACCAAGCCCAGAAGGTCTAGGATAAGCACAATGGTACTTCCCGGGTTGACCCTGCCTCGTCTCGCGGCTACTCTTGTTCTGGTGGGCCGTAACTGAAATGAAGCTTTTAACAGGATGTGCTGGTAGTCCTAGCCATGGCTCAATGAGCCACTGGCGAAGCTACCTAGACTAGGTCGAGTATAAAATCGAGCGGCTTGGTCAACATACGTCTCTGCTGTCGTCTGACGGCTGAATAACACGAGAAACGCAACGGGCATCTACTTCTTATCCCTGCTCTCCTCTCTATCATCGACCTCTGCTTGCTGTCATTGGGCATTTCCCCTCTCTGAAAGCCCCTCTTGCTTCTACATCCTCAAACCTACTAGTCTACCTTATTCATCAGTCAGTCGCCTCTCTGCAGCTGCGTGCAGTATAACCATACTTTCCGTCTACAACAAGGTTCCGGTCGCTGCCAGTACCTCCCGATTTGTTTGTGAATTGTCCATAGTACCCTGCAGTTCTCAACACCGATTCATCAACAATACCACCACCTCACTCACGTCGCTGTACCCGTGGTTGACACAGCTACTTGTACCCGCCTCATTCTCGGCCTTGCTTGCGGAAATTGCCTGGGCCAACCAAACTCGCCGATACCTCCGGATCACCCGCAGGTTGAGTTCCTGCACCGCAAGTCTTGTACAGTTGCATTGCCAACTTACCTTAAAATCTGCGTTGCGACTTGACTCGGCCATATCAAACAGCCTTTTCTTCCCCTCTCTCTTCGCTTTTTCTCCATCATCATCATCATCATCACTACGGGTCAGCTGTCAGTCAGCCAACACAGCAGCTCGATCTCTCATCAGAGTTTGCCTCGCATCGGTTGACCCAGCGAAAGCCCTCGGTTCCACACCGTCCTGAGCCCAGCGACTCACTGCTACGGGGAACCGCCGGGGCCCTACGCATCTACTAAGCTACAGAGAGCTACAGCGCAAGCACAGCTCACTACGCTTACTCCGTCGTAGGCAGACGAAGGCCCCCCCCGTCCATCATATTTTTTCCCCCTTGACAAAACGCCTCCTTGCTTGCTGGAGCTAGCCTCCACTGTAGGAGGGCCAGTGCTTCTCCGGTACACGCCCCATCCTCCTCTGGCTGCGGCTGCTTGGGGACAAGAGATCCGCCGAGTCGTCCGCTTTTCCCCCCCTCAAGCTAAACTTGGGACGTTTTGCGCGTGCTCGCGCCCACACCTCCATCATCTCGCAGTATATCACATCGCCAGCCCAGCTCTTTGGAGCGTCCGGGCTCTCCCCGACCAAAAACCAAGCACCAGCACCTTCTGGCGCGGGCTAAGGCCACTTCTCTTCCTTCACTCTACTACATCATACTACCGCTGCTGCTGCCCTCCTCATCCTCTTTCGGACCCTACAAACCTTCAACTTCTCGGCTTGAACATGATGCATCTTTGAAGTCGCCCGCCCGCCCGTCGCAGGTTCTCTCTCGACCCAGGGTGAACATCCGTTCCGTCCCGCTGCCTCCGTGGATCTTGCAGTCTCCGTATCCGCATCAATCGCTCTTCAAGACGTGCGAACCTTTGTGTTCTCGATCTCGTCCGACCAGATCCTCTCCGAAACTCCCCCCAACTCCAGTCACCCGCCGCCACGCCAGCCCACTAACATGTCAAGCTCTGCCTCTGGCGACTCGGGCGGTGGCCGATCAATGGAGTCTCGCGTGGGTAGAACCAAGCAACGTGAGTCTTCCTGGTGCGCTTTGTCGTGAATTTGGATTTTAAGTCTTGTCTCTTGCTTTGTTTTTGATCTCTTGTATTCATCCTCATGCTTGTCTTTGCGCCCCCAACTCTCCGCCACAACCCGCTTAGCCTGTTACTCATTCTCCCCGTTGTCTCAATGAATTCCTTCATGGCTTTTGTGCTGCAATCTGTCCATTCTGCATCTGGCTTCCGTCTTAGACTTACTGACATGGTCCTTTTTCTCTTGTATAGGCTACAACACCAAGGGCGAGCGCCTTGTCGCTGGCCTTGTGCCCCTCACCCCCGATCAGAACTACGTGCTGTTGATCCAGTCTACCCGGCGAAAAGGCTGGGTTCTGCCCAAGGGCGGCTGGGAATCAGACGAGACATGCCAGGAAGCCGCTGAGCGAGAGGCTTGGGAAGAAGCCGGCATTACTGTGCAGATCAACTACGACCTAGGCGACATAGACGAGAAGCGAGCGCCCAAATCGTCAAAAGACCGGTCAAGATACCACTTTTTCGAGGGTAACGTCACTGGCGAGTACGATGACTGGCCCGAGAGCCACAAGCGTGAGCGCCAGTGGTTTACATTTACCCAGGCGTGGGAAGCCTTGACGACAAGGCCGGAGCTCCAGGAGGCGTTGCAACGATCTACCATGAACCGGCTATAGCCTTGCGAGGCAGCTTCCCACGATTTGTTAGGGCATTTGGGGGCAGTTGACCGCCGTCCACGGCAGCTTCGTCCTTGAATTCAAACTGTCGCCTGGAATACGCCATGATATGATCTTTTTCTTCGGCGTCGCAGCGACAGGTGAGCTGGCTGTTGTTTGGAGGCTTTATCAGCTCCACACACCACAATTGCTAAATCATGAGGGGCCATGCGTGCTCATGAAGTGCCCTGCACTGGGGTACAAGCACGAAACCCCTCTCTCAAAATCTCCTTTTTTTTCCGTTGCTCTCTACTTATAGAGACCATCTCAAGTGCATCCATCCAAAGGCGTTTTCGGCTGGATAATGATAGAGTATATTTACACGAACCAAGGATTCAGGCTGGAGGGTATACCTGAGCGGCATATTACGGTGCATACAGCAAGACGAGATGGCAATCTTGTTGCGATCCTTAAAGAGGACCGGTGGGACAAAACAAACACGAGGGTCGGCTATTCTCTATTTCTTGCTTTTTCCTCTTCTTCGACGACGGGGTCTAGCCCGGGAAAGACGCAGGAGGCAGACCAGCGGTGCACAGGTACCCATTCAGCTATAAAAAAAAAAGAGGCCCGAGTAACTGCCCATTAGTGGCCGAGTTGGGATAGACCCGGCAAATTCTCTCACCGTGATCGCATCATGACCAGACATGGATACTTTTGATGCCCCTGATTTGAGAGAGAATTCCAGATAAAAACAAAAGACAAGAAAAATACTTACATGAATGATGTGATGACGCATACTAGTAGGCAAAGTCATTTGCTGGAGCCCTCGTCCGCTAATAATCTGCGGCCAAAGATCTGTCAATGCTTGTTTCTTATTGTTCCCTGGCATGCTTTGCCCCGCCAAGACAGTTCAACATGCCCCTCACTGCTCATTCGCCCCTCCACTGACTTTCACAGCACCCATCCCATGCCCCGCAGTCAGTGAGAAAAAACTGAAACCACCAGCCTGAACAGACAAGCTTCAGAAGCCAGTGACGCAGGGCACATGACTGCGCACGTGATTTCAGTGCCTTATCGATAACGTGTCGCAACATCTTGTGCTAACGTCGAAGCATCAACGACACGGACCAGCGACCTATCATTCAGACGACGAGGCAGCCCTTCTCGCTATGTTCATGCCACGAGCCTCATGAAAATAACTCTAGGGATTCATAATTGCTGAATCAGTCACGAAATCACAACTCCCACCAAAAGGAGCCCTACGCCTAATGATATAATGGAGTCTCTCTCCATCTCCGATGCCCCTCCGCAGGGACGCGGCAGCGTCCCGCAAGCGATGCCCCAGCTTCCGCCGCAAATGTTTACAACTGCTGCGCAGCTGTTAGACCTTACCGATAGTACGATTTCACCGTGGCATTAGTTTGTTCCTGCTTGAAGTTCTGCCTGGAAGAACGGGCTGGAGCAAACGAGGGACAAGGGAGGATCGCATGCTGACGGCTGGTGAAACTGCAGAGAAGCTCATGGTCGCTTTGCGCGATGGGAGAAAACTCATTGGAGTGTTACGAAGTTGGGATCAGTTCGGTAGGTTCCACCGAGCAAGCGGCCATCTCCTCTGCGCGCGTGGAGGAGCAGCGGAATAGCCCAGACGAAACCCCTCGACGAGCGCTGACAATTTGGACCAGCCAACCTCGTCCTCCAATCCACGATTGAGCGCATCTTTGCCCCGTCACCCGAGTCGGCTGGTGGCGAACGGCCGACGGGTTTATACGCTGACATCTCGCACGGCACCTTCCTCGTGCGCGGCGAGAATGTGCTGCTCCTGGGTGAGATCGACCTCGACAAGGACGACGACCCTCCGCCTGGCTTTGAGCTCGCCAGCCTCGACGTGGTCAAGAAGCTTGCGGAGGAGAAGAAGGTGGCGGAGAAGACAAGGGACAAGTCCCGGCTGAAGAAGCTAGCGAAGCAGGGGTTCGAGGGAGAGAATCTTGGTGAGATTTTGTAGCGAGACCGAGGAAGCCGGACTTTTAACAAATGACTGGATGAGAGAGCAGAGGAGGCCGCAGGGGCTTGCCAGAGGTGGTTTATGTGTCCTGGCCGAGTGTCAACGGTGGGCTCAGGCTGGGACGACGACGGCGATTACTGGGCAGAATATTGTGAAATGCCCTTTGATCACGGAAGAAGAAGGCCGGCTCTACGTAAGACGAGTCTGTCTTGAGGGCTTTGGAAGCTCCGAAACAATGTGGCTTGGAGGTGGGCAGCTAGCATACATATACGAAGTTACAAAGGCAGTCGCTTGGGTTAGACCAATGCCATATTAGCCATCAGCTAGCAACATGCAGCTTTTAGACGTTCATGATATTGGAAACACAGGAAGACTGAAGACGCCGCCTCTGAGGCTTATGCGGACGCGCTTGACCCAAACGAGCGCCTTGCCATCTCATACGACTTTAAACCGGATGCTTTTGCTATGGACTTGCGTATATTAATATACAAAGCTTGAACATGTGTGGAGGCTGGTAATTTGCTGTTGTACACTGTCCCGAAGATTCAACATCTGGGAACACACATGGAGATTGTACCTAAAACGCCCCCTGGATGAACTTATGCTCCCTATGACCGTTCACCTGCCCTTTTATAAAACAACCCAAAGCGCCGTATGCCCCTGTGACTTCCTTACATTGGCGTAAACCTAGACGGACCGTCGCCTTCGCAGTCGCTCAAACATGGGTATTGGTGTGCCGGGATTTTTGCAGCCCCCGAGCAGCCAATCTGTCAAGCCAACAACCTTTGCGCCGACGCCGCCCTCCCAGTCTCCGCCAGCCTGAGCCTGCTCGATAGTATGGCTCAGAATCCTCCCCTCGGCATCAAAGTCGAAGACGAACAATCCCGTGAATGCTTTATCCGGATCCACGCCACGGCCGAATGGCAGCGAGCGCGCAATGACGCCGGCTGGGCCTGAAGACTTGGACTCTTTGCGCTTCTCACACCAGCGGACGACGAGCTGCTCGGGGATGGCACCGGGGCGGCGGGGCAGAAATGTGAGGGGTTCGGAAGTCATGCGCTCGGCGAGGATTTCTATGCGGACGTTGCCGATGATTGGAACGCGGTTCCAGGCAATGGGGGACGTCCAGAGGGCAGCACTGTAGGCTACTCGACCAGAGACGGTGGGAAGATGAGGATGGGTCGAGGGAAAGAGATGGAGGGCGATATTCGGCGCGAGGAGCTCGTGAGGCAGTGGATGGAGGAGGAGAGTCGGAAGTCGTTCTTGTAGGACTCGCAGAGCTAAATCAAGTTAGATCCCTGTAGAACTGGGTTTCTGAAAGACCTTTGACTGCGTACTCTTGCCCAGCTTGGCCTTATTCGGGTCCTTCGGCCCATCATCACCAGATCCGACCCATCGAACGCCCGTCGCATCAAAGTATGTCCTCGACAAGGCGCCTCGCCTTACAGAGTCTTGGAGGAGGCTCACATCGGAAGACGAAGGAGGAACGATGGGCTCCCGAGCGGTAATGGGCTGCACCTGAGCCTTGACCGGGCGAGCGTTGGACAGATGGCGAAGGGAAGCGGCCGAGCGGCGGCCAGGTCGGCTCAGAGCGCGGCGGATGGGCCCGGCCATTGGATGGTTAGCGGAACGAGATGGAGAGCTTCATGGGTTTAGGACTGAGGCAGATGCAAGACCGATACAGGGGTTTTAAAGTAAATACACCAGGTAAAGAATGAACTCAAAGCTTGGTCAAGAGGCAAGTTGTACAATGAGGTAGGTGTTGGTGGTTAGCTTGAATCTCAACTTGCCCAGTCCAAATTTGGAACCGATCCTAGGAGCGCAAACTGGTAGACGGGTTGACAAGTACCTCTGCATAGTGAATGGAGAGCAAAGCTACACGTTGAAGCTGAACAGCTGCTGGTTGGCCAACAACGATGGATCCACCGCCACAGGCACGGCTGACAGCGGATAGCGGGATGTGGCGGGGCGGGCCCAGCGTTTGTGCCCGCCGTGACGGGACCTGACGTTTTTCTTTTCCAGGGGATGAGAGACCAAGAACGTTCTCCATCGCGAGGGAACCGATTTCGAAACGGATCCACCGATAACGGGGCGGGTTTGATTGTTATCTCTCAAAGAGCTTGCGACGTCTGCATGTGGAAGACGCAGGCTTTCCACCAGCCAAGACAAACAAGGTGTCTGGAGCATGAGATCATGAAACCGGTTGATGTCGTGACCTGCGAGTCACTTGCACTGTCTGAATGACTCGCAGAACGTCTGAACTAGAGACATTTGAGAGACGGCGCTTGATTTGTACCGTGCAAGAAATACCTGTTTACGCAAGGCAGCTGGTTCTCGTTAGACCTGTCACATGCTGCCAGTTTTCCAGATGTTTTGCCGATTCATTCCAGGCGCATACATCATCAAACATCAACAGACTTTGGGGGGTTTAGAGTGTTGGCTACAGCCTCAGAGGTTCAAAGGGTATGGTGCGTTTGCTTCATTAGCAAGAGATATAATACATAGTCACCTTTGTAGTAGGAATTATACCCTGGCTGTGTCTGCTCTGCAGTCTGCACAGCCTCCCTCACTGATTCACACTTGATCCTTTGTCTCTGTATCTCACGTGACCTGCCAGCTGCCCCATTCCACCGCCGAACCGCCCTGGGTCCCTCTGCTGGTGCTGCGCTGGCGTTGCCTGGCGCTACGTTTGTCTTCCCTGACGTACGTGAGCCTCTGCATCTCAGCGGAAACAACTCTGATCTTTGCCCCCGTCATCTCCAAAACCACCATCTTCATCGCCCCGGACTCTTGATCTCGCCAGATCTTGCGTTCTACCGCCGCTTACTATACGAACCTCGTCTCACCGCGACGCCCAGACCAACCGCCAACATGAACCCCGAGTAGTACGCCACTCTCCGTCTCCTTTGCGATAGACCTCCTGAGGGGACGTACGCCCGTACTAACTGCCGCTCTAGAGTCCTCCCCGTCTCATCGTCGACGCGCCCGCCTCGCTCCGGTTCTGCTCCAAGCATCTAGATGCGATCCGAGATGACGTTTTTCTGACATGATCCGTCTAGATACGACTATCTCTTCAAGCTCCTCCTCATCGGAGATTCCGGTGTTGGAAAGTCTTGCCTGCTTCTGCGATTCGCCGACGACACCTACACCGAGTCCTACATCTCTACCATCGGTGTTGATTTCGTACGTTATCCATCAAATGCCCCTTCTGGGCCTCGGACTTTCTCTAACCCCTGTCTCAGAAAATCCGAACAATAGAGCTCGATGGCAAGACGGTCAAGCTGCAAATCGTAGGTGTCTCTCATCGCGCGCATCGCATCATAATCTCAAGACACTAACCTGCTCTCAAGTGGGATACTGCCGGCCAAGAGCGATTCCGAACCATCACCTCTTCTTACTACCGTGGCGCCCACGGCATCTGCGTCGTCTACGATGTCACCGACATGGACTCCTTCAACAACGTCAAGCAATGGCTCCAGGAGATTGACCGATACGCCACAGAGGGCGTCAACAAGCTGCTTGTCGGCAACAAGAGCGATATGTCGGACAAGAAGGTTGTCGAGTACAGCGTGGCTAAGGTACGTCTTTTATCGACTCACATGTCTGCCTGATCCTGGTCGCCCTCGGTTACGCACTACTGGGCATGAGCGCCAACGTGCCCCTGTCACCACAAATCCCCCCATCTCTCGGCTGCGATAGCCGCCTATTTTTACCGGAACTGAGTGACTAACCGGATACACAGGAATTCGCCGACAGCCTGGGCATCCCCTTCCTTGAGACTTCTGCCAAGAATGCCAGCAACGTCGAGCAAGCTTTCCTGACCATGGCCCGCCAGATCAAGGAGCGCATGGGCACCACCACAGCCAACAACACCAAGCCTAGCGTGCAAGTCGGCCAGGGCCAGGGCGTCGGCAACTCCTCTAACAACAGTTGCTGCTAATTGCGTGCTGAGGCTCTCTTTTCACTGAGGCGAAGCAGGATGACGGAGTACGGCCGGGTACAAAGGACAGCATGCTAGGGACATGGTCGGACGGGTTCAATCACGATGCTTGCTTTTTCTCCTTTTGCTCTCTTCCCCCTTTTTGCGCATAGACCAAATCATGATTACCTGGATCTCGCTCTATCCCCGGCATTTTCCCTTGAATTTTCCCTTGGGCATCTGGAAGAGGCGGTCCACCCTTGTGTTTGTCGGGGTCATCCCCGCAGCCCCTTAATGACTGATGGGAAGGGGGGATATCGCAGATCGAGAAGCAGGTGCATGTCATCGGCATGAGTGTCTGGAAGGGAAGGGAGACGACAATTACGAGGCCGGGTGATTTGTCAACGGCGGACGATCTGCGGAGGGTTCAACTCGTACGCAGGGTGTATTTTTGTCTCTTATCTCGTCATGTTCTGTTTCCTACGCAATTGCGAAATCCGAACCTTGGCGAGAAACGTCCTCGTCGGTTCTTATCAAACCTAGAGCCTGTCTCACCGCCGCCGGCCCCCAACTCTTCTGCCTCTTCGAGAGCTTTTCGGACGGAAGCACGCTTCAGTTATTCTCTGCTTGGTCTCTGGTATCGACTGTTTTGATGTGGTCTCTATTTCCCCCCTTTCTTTTTGTCATCCTGATTCGACTGGTTCTATTTATTTGATTAAGGGATTGTCTTTCAAGTGTATGCGATAATTAAGTGTTCTTAATAAAGGCGGAATACTTCAGTATCTTTTCAACCTGGCTTGCTCTGTCGTGACGCAGTGATGTATTGTAGACGAGACTGCTCGAATCCTTGACTTGCCGACGTCAGCCTTCGCGGTTACAACTATCCATTTGTCTCGCCAGCCTCTACACTCGGCTGCAGCTATGGCAATGAGGAAGAAAGAATGCTCTGACCTGGACGGGCTGCCTTGACTCAGTACAAGTTGATGTACCTCAATGAACGAAACGTGGTACATCGTCAATCTGTGCAACATGTTAAGCTACACTTCTGGACGATCATAAGAGTGATATTGGAACAAGAAATTAGCAACTAGATTATATGATAAATAGCGAAATACTTTTGCCCTTCAGTAATATTCGTAGGATGATGTAGAACAAATCCCCCGCCGCAAAATAACCTGACAAAAGAAAGCGCCCTGAATGGGGAGATCGTTATGTCGTCACGGCCATCAAGGCCACACGTCGTCAAATGCATACAGCCAAATAGTAATCATGCTAAACCAAGAAACTTCAGTGCTTTTCGACTGTTGCCTTTACGAATATCTGGCTTCTTCTCCAAAATCGGCATTATCCGTCGGTCTTCCTGATCCCAGTCGCTGTCGTCGAGATACATGGTGAGTATCGACTGGGCATCAGCCGCTGATGGCTTACGCTTTGACCTAGCTCTGCTGCACTTGCTCCTCGTTGTCCTGACTGTCTCGGCGATGGAGGGAGCCCGACTAGACATGGCGGATGTGCCTTGAAACCCGGTACCGAGTCGGGCTGCAACGGCAGGTGACAGTGGCGGGCTCTGAGGTCCCGATCGAGGAAAGGCTGAAAATGTGCCGTGTAGGGAAGGCGGCTTGGATTTCTTTGGGGATGGCTTCTTCGGAGGCTCCTCAGGAATGTAGAACGAGGAGATGCCAGAAAGAATGTTCAAAACGGTGGCAACGAATGTCTTAATTTCCGAATCGCTCGCAGTTGACGTTAAGAGGAAATTGGCTTTCGAGACTGTCACGTCACAGCTAGCCCCAGAATTCGGCGACAGGGGAGTCCCGAAACGACCTAAGGGTCCCTGTTCCGGACCGTTGATGGTCCCTTTCCCACGCAAGTGAGTGAAAGGAAGAGTATCTTTGCTGTTGGTGTCGATAATCTGAGCCACCTTCATCATGTCCACACCAACGAGCTTTTGCAGAGCTAGCAAGGTTGTAAGATGCTCCGGGGGGTACTCCAGAAGGAGGAACTTGACCTCGGAGTGTAAGGCAAGATACGTCTCTAGATGTGGAATGACCAAAGTAGCCAGGAGATATGAGTTGGTGAAAGGATTATCATGCGTTTGGCTGGTCAGTGGCTGGGCCGTATAAGCTTGCATGGCATTGGCAACGAGATATCTGTTAAAAGTTAGGCCCGCTGTCTTAGTGTCATCGTTTCATGACATACCTAAAGTCTAACCGTCCACTACGGCTCATGCCGCTTGCTTTGTTGCCCAACTTCTCAAGCTGTCCGGTAATCGCAGAGGCGTAATCCTTCTTCACTCCACGGTCAGCTCCGATAGCCAGAATCTGATCTATCAGGCGGTTGGTCCCATGAGTGCTATCGGAGTCAGTTCGTGTAAAGACGGGCTTCCATAGTCCTTCTAGCTCAGGAAGCACGGGAAACTGGAACTGGCGGTAGCTCTGAGTTTCAGGCGGAAAGTGATCCTTAAGGACGGAGCGGAGCGAGTTCTGGACTGTCACGGCTGTGTGTTGGCTGCTAATACTGAATTCGCGAACTCTATGATTGTTTTCCGAAATCAGGGGCGGCGGCGTTCGTATAGGAGTCGGTGGTCGTTCGACTCTCAACTTCGGCACCCGCTGTAGAGGCTTCGTCTGAGGCCACGTGGGTTGCACATAGGCAAAAGGATCATACTCTCCCGTGTAGCTGCTGCGGGATATGACAGCTGGCTCCTGATATCCCCCGTCCACGCAAGACATGGCCTTGGTTGTGTGAGAAATCGGCGTTCCAGGGCCCGATGCGGTTGCCCCATCGGCTTCAGAGGTAGTTGAAGAGTGAGATAGTACTGGGTAGTGCCCATCCTTATACCCGGCAACTGCCGAATCTAGAAGCTCGTCCGGCACTTCATCTTTGAAATGCACGACAAGATCTTCCAAAAAGGGAAGCACTGGTTTAAAAGGGGCGTGGTGCTCCGAGCTACTTTCGGCGTCTGTGCCTCTATCGACATATGACGCTCTTGCGGGCTTGCGCTTCTTCTCCAGAGGCACTGGAGAAATTTTGACAATTGAGTTATTTGAACTGACAACGATAGTTCGAGGTCCTTCGATATAGCTCAATGTACTGGGAGGAATTTGTTTGACAATCCGGGAGTCGTCAACGTTTGCCATGATCATACAGGAGTGCCGACGTGCATCGGAGGTTGCCTCTTGTGCCAGGTCAGATACTCGCCCATGGCCTAAGAGCTCTGAAGGAACACAAAGATCCCGGTACTTTGGAGTGACAGGATAGATGCGATCCAGAGACTTGACTCTTGTGAGAGCGCCCCTCTGGCCAGTTATTCTCATATCCAACAATGAAGCCTCTCCGTACACGACGTTATCTGTGGAACGGATGCTGAAGACATCAGATCTTGGTGTGAAAACCTCTGGGCCAAGTGGTGAGGGAACTCCCATGGAGCCGTATGACTCTCCAATACAGCTAGGAGATCGAGGGAAGGAAGCCCTGGGAGATGGTGGTTGAAGGTTGATGTAGCCTGGGTAGACGGTCTCTGCGGGCTTATCGTAGTGTGTTACAGCGAACATGGACGCCCGAGGTGGATAGCTCTTCACTTCGACCTCATCGATCACAGTTTGCACATCCTCTTGATCCTGGGCCCCGAACACAAAAAAAGGCGCGGCATCTCCAAAGCTATCGGTGTATCCATAGAGCGGCAGGCTGTTGCTCCGAGGTCGCGCAACAAAAGTCAGGTCGATCTCATTGCTGGGCTGAAGGCTGGCTGTTTCGCGATCCAAGGCATCGGCGGCTCGCATTGCCCTTGTTATGGGGTCCTCGAGTCCATCTTCGAATGGCTGATCTTCGAAATACTCAAACGTGCTTTGTCTACCCCAGTCTCTCGCTGAGGTTTCCAAACCGGCGACACCATCATTGACTAAGTGATTGAAGACAGCCGCGGCACGTTCATGGTCGCCATTGGTTTCGTGATCTGTGATGGCCTTGATACAGAGGCCTAGCGCACCTGGAGTGCCGCCGTTCATGAAGACAAGTCGTTTACTGTTTGGTGTTGCTCCTTGGAGAAAGGCTTGAGCAGCGGAATGGCGAGCGACAGCCGCTTCATGAACGCTCTTGACATAGGTTCTTGCATCGAAGCCACCGTCCATAACTTCTTTTGAAATGAAGCTTTGGATGGTTGGAAGAATAAGAATTTGTGACGACGTTGGAAGTAGTCGCAACTGTGTGGAGATAGTGTCGAGGTGGCCGTCGAAGGCAACGATGCTTCCGAGCGTTTGCTTATCAGTAGCCATAGCGAACAAGACGCCACCTTCTCGGGCTATCTCGTGATAGAAATTGAGAGGAGACGTGAGTGTCGGGGGTTGTGTAAGGGAGACTGTCCCGAGGAATGCTCGATGCAGGCCAAGAAGGGAGAGCGAAAGGGAGCGAGACTAGAACTCGATTGCATGTAAGATATACTTGAAGTGAATGGTTAGTGCTGAAGAATTGGAATGAAGGGATGAACCTTACAGGTTTGATATCTGCACGACAAGGTAGAGAGTAAACGCAGTATTCGGTGTAAACCTAGAGGAACAGGCGGAATGGAGCTTGCGCAAGAGTGCTCGAGGGGAAATGGAGGAAGGAGTGATAATGTGGAAGCAACTGCCGAAAAGGGTGCGGTTCAACGGGAAAGGAAAGTAAAGACAATGGAAGGTGCGGGTGGGTAGGTAGATGTAGCATAGTATGGCAAGAACCTACCATGGTACGGAGTTGAAAGCTGGGAGATCAGCCAGTGCTCCATCTCCGCCTCACTCGATGGCGCTCATCTCAGTACTAACATCATCACATCCCAGCTTTCCGGTGCAGGATCCATTGTCAAACCCTGCAACAAACGGACTACTGCAGCAAGAGGCAAGCCACTCTAGGATGGGGGTTGGTTCCAAGATCTGCCACTGCCTCCCCACGGCCTTGACGAACGGAGGCATGGAGGGAGGGAGGGATTGGCTACAAAGATTCAACAACCGACCAGCCAACGATCTGCGCTGATGCGTTTGGGAGAAGCTAAAGCCAGCATGCAGCCAACATCCCAGCTGGCTGGTTTCTCTGCGCTGATCCACTGGCCAATTGGCTTGCGGCTTGGAGCTGAATATCGGGCACCGGCAGTAGACAGTCACAGCAGTGGAAATGCGCGCGCGCGGCGCAACAACCAGAGAGCAATGAGAGCACAACCGCCGACGCAGTGGATAGCGACGCAGGGTCCTGTCTGTGGCCTGGGCATGGAAGCTGTTCGGCGCCGTCTACAAAGATCGGGAGATCCATGATGCAATCCGCGGCCCTGTTCACAAAGCAGGGGTTGCTGCCTCCTATGTGGTGCAGGAGCAGCTGGAATGGGCGACAATGGGAAGATCCATTCGCTCTACGATCCAGTACACGCAGTTGCAATATCCACGCCCTTTTAAGTCGCAGAGACGGGCGTTGATACTGACAAGCAATACCCTGGTCAGTCAACATCGTTCGATGTACCTCTCCCTCAGAATCTTGGCATCGACGATACCCTCGGTTAATAATCTATAGTACGTATGAGGGACTGAAACAGTGTGACTCGACCATAGTCTAATGTCAAAGGTGGAAATAGGAAACAAGGAAGCGAAACGCTTGACAGGACACTCGCCAAGTTGCACCGTGCGGTCTCGAGTTTGAGCCACCATGTCCATGCCTTCGCTATGGTCACACAGCGACCGCCTTCCTCCTTTGGTCATAGATTGCCCGATAGCAATCCATGGTGTAACTTGATTGTTCTGAATTGCGGCTGCACGGGCAACGGGGCCTGCAAATTGCCAGCTCGAGGCCCCTAAGTGACTAGTTACATCGCAATTACAACGATGCAATGTTTGCCATTCTTTCCGGATAGATCAGGGGCCTGTGAACTAAGAAGGAGCTAATAAAAGAGGGAGAAGAAAACACACGGCTGTCTCAAGTGACCTCTTTCTTCTTCCTTTCGAAACACCAAGTGTCATCAATTCAGCTAGGCCCCCGAAGTTGGAAACTGGGTGCCGCAGCTGGTCCAGGCTTGACTACACTGGAACCCTTGAGGTTTTACTCTCCGCGTCGCTGGTGGGACTTACTATTCAGCGACAAAATTCTTACTCTACCTAATCAAAATTCCCAACGGCCGTGTTGCCGGCATACTGTAGTTGTTTCCCCGGGCCGATTCGGCTTCGGACTCACAATTCTATTATGCATTAGGTTGGTTGGCTCCAGCAGAGCTGCCGAGACCGGATGCTGAAGAGTTTGCTTGGAGTGGGCTGTGAGCCGCGCTGACGCAAGTTGGCCAGTATTGTTACAGCCGCCCACTTGGTCTCGAATCGCAGGGGAAGCTATTCCCTCATCATCTCGCTCGGCGCGGGCTCTCGTCTCCCCACTTGTCGATGTTTGCTAACGCCTCTAGTTGTAGGTCCCAGCTATAAAGACAAGAAAACGGAGTAAGTGGGGATGGCTCGCGGGCAGGATGGCTCCGTATCTTCTCCACTACCTCCACCTTTACCGCAGCCCGCAATATTAAGTGAACCACAGGATGATCGTCACTCAGGAAGGGTGAATGCTTGTTTGCTCCTTTGTGACGCCGGATCGTCTTGGAATGTTTGGATGACATCGCTTTCTGATTTTGTTAGTATGAGTCTCTTAAATTCGTTACATAGTCTATGCAAAATACGACTGACATTTCCGTAAGGCACACCGTGGTTCTCTGCACAGGCCAGCTACAGCAGACCTCAGCTGATTCAGTGATGTGTATCATCACGAAGCACTTCTGGGTCGTGATCAAGTCCGAGCTTTTGTGTGCATAATTCCTGAACGAGGCATGCGCGACTTGCCCAGTAGGGGCTGTGCGGACTGGTTATCCTGACTGGTTACTCTAACTCTTCCTGAGAACTACCTTGTTTCAGATATTAGTCGGCTTGCTGATCGTTTTCTTGGGGCCTCGGATAGGCCGAGATGTGGGATTGCTGGGCGTTATCGTTGGCTCACATATTTAGTTCTGAAAGCGACAGAGCCTGTTTGTATACCTCAAGTAAGTAAATAACCTGTAACAGTCAGTGGGTCTGTACCAATCAATATCTGAGCAACTCTACGCTCGCCGACTGCGACTTCAGCCAAGGAACGCCCCGCCGCCGCTTGTACAACATCGGCTGTAATAAGCCGAATGCTGTGCCATGAACTTCCATCCTTTTGCGCACTTGGTACGAATTATTACTACTTGCCAAAATAATTCATCTGCAGGAACAAAACAGTCATCAGGAGGACGATTCGACGGCTATAGACATGGTTTCCATATTCGTAACGGTGATTCCTAGTTCCGCACCACGGCAGACAGGGGACAGGCCTTGAGACCAGCCGATCCAGATCCGATTTCTTGGGTATGCTATGCATCTCGCGGAGGATTTTTTTGGGCCGATAGGCGAGCGAGATGACAGCGTCGCATTCGAAACAAAAGGCCAAGACGAATGCTACATCGGGAAAAAC